>JAZGTQ010000152.1:0-51392 GCA_037953605.1 Necrosyrtes monachus
TGAGCTCATATTGAGCCCAAAACCGCAGGACCCCCGCTCTGGGTGGCTGCGCTGCCGGGTGGTACCCGCAGCAGGGGGGGAGCGCAGCTGTGATGCGGGGCTGCGATGTCACTGAGGTGTCCCTGCCCACAGGGCTGTGACCTCGCAGCAGCAGCGTTATAGGACACGTGCCGCCACCAAACCAGAGCTCCCAGCGTGGCCGTGTGGGACTCTGCACCATGAGCGACGGCAGCGTTCTTCTCGGCCTCGGCATCCTCTTCCTGGCTGCTGGGGCCATCCTCCTCACCATCAGCCATTGCCGAGAGGTACGGGGTCGCTCGGGGCCAGGGGGGCCGCTCGGGGCCAGCGCTGGTGGGGGCTGGCCCCAGCTGGGTGACTGCGCCACACTCCTGTGCCCACAGTGTGATGGCCGGAAATGGCGACACCGGAGACGGAGGCGGAGAGCGGTGGCACCAGAGCCACGTAAGTCCCCTGAGGGACCCCCGCGGGTGCGCAGCTGCACCCCCAGGCCAGGACAGGGCCTCTCAGAGCAAACTAGCCCCGCTGCGGAGCAGCCCGCATGCACGGCCCATGGGTGGTCACAGTGTCCCCAGACCCCCACGGCTCAGGCAACCCCTCCCTGGTTTGCAGGTGCTCCTGGGGGCCCCCTGTGCGGGCCCTGGCGCTGCAGACCCGGCTGCACCCGCTGCATCAAGGCTGCCCAAAAACTGCAGCGGATGGTGCTGTCTGCATGGGCTGGGACCGGGGCCTCCGCCACGCCGGATGCCGGCACCTGGCGGGCGGCGTGGCAGGACCTGGAGGAGCTGGTGGAGCGGGGCCACCTGCCCTGCTGCGGCAGCCCCGGCTGCACCCGCTGCATCACGGCTGCGCAGGAGCTGCAGCGGATGGTGCTGTCTGCATGGGCTGGGACCGGGGCCTCCGCCACGCTGGATGCCGGCACCTGGCGGGCCGCGTGGCAGGACCTGGAGGAGCTGGTGGAGCGGGGCCACCTGCCCTGCTGCGGCTGCAGCTCCTCCAGCTCCCCCGACAGCCAGGGAAAGACGTGCCCGGCTCAAGACGGACGAGCCCCCGTGGAGAGGTCTGCCCGCTCCCCTGGACCCGTGCGTGTCGGCAGAGCCTCTTCAGCCCTGAAGATGCACGTGGCCAGGAAAGGACTGGAAATGCGACTAGGGACCCTGCCCGTGCCGGTGCAGCTGTCCCAGCAGCGAGGGGCACGGCAGCAGAGCTGCCGTACCCTGCCGAAGCTCATCCAGCCGGGGCAGAGCCAGCCCTTGCCGCGGCGTGGGCTGTGCCCCTCTCTGCAGGCGAAGGCAAACGCCATTGCAGAGAACATCAAAGAGAAGGAAGTCCGGCGGCTGTGGGGGGACCCCAACCCCACCGAGGAGTCCCTGGCCCTGCTGGTGCCATGCCCCCCACCGCTGCTCGCTCCCCTGGACCCGCAGCTCCCCCGGGAGCGCAGCGTGTGGGGGCCCCGCGCCGTGGGACAGGCCAGCGCAGGGGGGCACGCCAGGGAGGGACAGCAGGAGCCACGCAGCCGGCACCGCTCCGAGGATGAGCCAGCCATCCAACCGTCAGCGCTGGGGAACGTGGTGAGCGAGGGCCTCCTGCGCCTGGACGGGGGCCTGTCGCCGTGGGACGAGGAGTGCCTGTGGCCTTTTGCTTTACCCATGGCCCCCCCTGCCCTCCCCAGCCTGGACAACGGGGCAGCAGGACCAGAAGCAGGATCAGCTGCCATCCTGCCAAAGGAAGATGTCGGCCACGTCAGCAACGCCACCACCCGGGGCGGGGGCCAGGCCAACGCTGAGGACAGGAGCCGGCCCCACGCTGCAGCCCCTGTCATCGCCTCCAGGCTGGAGACGAGCCAGGAGGTGCGCAGCAAACTGTGGATGCATATAGCAAGAAAACGCCTGGAGATCAAGCTGCAGAGGTTCCCTGTGGCGGTGCAGCAGTCCACGGAGACGCTGCAGCAGTCCCTGCCCAAGCTGGGGCGGGCTGGGGCTGGGCCCCTGGGGCCGTGCCGTGCCTCTCCCCCCTTGCTGATGCTGAAGCGGCTCGTCCAGCCGGACCGGGACACACCGCAGCAGCTCGGGGCATCGCTCCCCTGCCCGGTGACCCCCACGACACCGGGCATCCGCCCGGAGCCGGTCCGCTTCTATGGCCCTGGGCCCAGGGAGGAGGGCAGCCAGGCAGCCCTGGAGGCCAGCACCCTGCCCAGCACGTCCTGCAGCTCCAGCGATGACAGGGACACGGCCGCCACGGGTGCAGTGCTGAGGACACACCGCGGGGTGGCGAAGACCTCGGCAGGGAAGCGTTCACCCTGGTCTCCCCAGGCCTCGTCCCAGCCTTCCCCGCTACGGACCCGAGTCCCGAGTCCCGAGCCCTGGCGAGGAGCACACGCGTGGGTGCCCCACGGAGGCTTCGTGGCACCAGCCCCAAGAGACCCGCAAGGCCATTGGGGCTGCTGCAAGGCACACAGCAGAGCCGCTGATGGCGACTTCCACCCCCTGACCGCAGCCGTCCCTCCGGAGGGGACCACCAGCCCAGAGGGGGACCCCCAGCCAGTACAGCCCGTCCCTGCAGCAGCACGGCAGTGCCCCTGTCACCAGGCACCTGTGCTCGTGCCACCTGCGCCCAGCCCGGGACACTGCAGCCTTGGGGACGGGAAAGGGAGGGTGGGCTCAGGGGCACTCGGGAGGCTGTGCTGTCCCAGCGTTGCAAATATTCTGGTAAAGAAATCAGAATTTATACCCGTCAGCAACAGTTGAGTAAACTTTGTCAGAAAATCGCACTCACGTGGATTAATGCAGTACCCATGGCTCTACTAAGTAAGAGAACATTAAGTAGAAACATTAGCTAATGTTATTCAAAGTGGGTTAAATAAACTCAACGTATAAATATAAGCTATTAGTAAAATGACATTGCAAAATCCATTCACTTTAGGCTTATTACCATTAAAAAAAAAACAACATAGAGTATGTAGGTACACTGGACTTTTCAATGATTCATGTTATATCCACATACCAACTGTGACAGATGATCTAAGTCATTAGATAGACAAAATAAAACATGTAGCTCAAAACAAGATCAAACATAGAAAGGTTTTAGCTAAACAAAATCGTTCAAAACTTTAGATTTTCTCCGACTGCATGGTTGACTGAGCTTTTATAAAATACAATTCTGATAGTCATCATCATTGTTAGAACCTGTGTCACTTTGGGCTGTCTTAAACGAACTGTGACGTAATCCCTGGTCACGTGAGACTACTAAAAAAACTAGTAGCCTCAAACAGAAAAGACGAAAGTATTGAAATGATTTTCAAAACTCTCAAAGGGGGGAAATGTTGCCAATATTCTGGTAAAGAAATCAAAATTTAATCACATAGAAGAGTTAGGTTTGATTAAGAAGTAAAACCGTGAAGCATAATGTATAGGATTGTTAAGTTTGAAGTGTAGCCACAGAACCTCTAGGAACCTTAATATTGTTAAAGTTTGAAACAGCCAACCCTAGAAACCTCACCAGGAAGTTACTGGTCTTTCTGTGTTTTCTTTCAAGAAACTAAGGAAACCGTCATGGACACCAGTTTGCTGCTTGGAAACCCCTTTACCCCTCCCATCTCGATTTTGAGTATCGAAGATTCCAATCAGTAGAGCTAAGTGTAACTGACCAATGGTTGTTTTCAAAGAAGAAGATTGTTAGGGTTAGATAATCAAAGGACCAATCATCATAAAGGTTCAATTTAAGAGCGAGCATAATACGCATTTTTAAGTAAAGAGCTCATGTGACAATGCCCTGACAGAAAAAGTCTATCAAAACTGAGGGATTTTGATACTAAGTCGGACACGCCTTTGGAGGAGCGATCCCCCGTGTCCCCAGCGCTGCAATAAACGAAGTGCCTGCTTCGTAACTTCACGTTGGTGTTACGGAGTTTTATTCCCGATTGCGGTAACACCAGCAGGAGGACGAGGCCATGAGGGAGGAGAAGCCTGGCCAAGATGGCTGCTCCTCCTGCAGCTCCTCCCCAGCCCTGCCCTGGCCGTGGGAGGGGCTCAGCCTCAGCCTCAGCCTCAGCCCAAAGGCTGCAGCACTACGAACGTGCAGAGGGGACGGCAGGCTCCAACAGCGGCAGGAACAGGCCGTCAGCCCCTTCTGCAGCCCGTCAGGTTTTATACCCAGCAGGGCAGGGCCTTTGCTTCACCTCCTAGGCTCACAGAATCACAGACTCACAGAATGGTTTGGCTTGGAAGGGACTTTGAAGATCATCTAGTTCCAAACCCCTGCCATGGGCAGGGACGCCTTCCACCAGACCAGGTGGCTCCAAGCCCCAGCCAACCTGCCCTTGAACACTGCCAGGGATGGGGCAGCCACCACCTCTGTGGGCAACCTGTGCCAGGGCCTCACCATCCTCACAGCGAAGAACTTCTTCCTTACAGCTCATCCAAATCTACCCTCTCTCAGTTTCGGGCCATTACCCCTTGTCCTGTCGCTACATGCCCTGGCAAAAAGGCCCCCTCCAACTCTCTGGTAGACCCCTTTAGTTACTGGAAGGACCTGTGATCCCCTGAGCACAGCTGCAGTGCTGCGGAGTGGCAGGGCCAGGCCTCCTGCAGCTCCTGCTCTTCCAAACCTCTCCGTGCGTCTAAATAAACATGTCGCTTGCTCTCCAGAGAGCTGTGTGAGGGGCCTCCAGGCTGCTAGCGGGGCAGGGTGCGTCGGGGACGGGAAAGGGAGGGTGGGCTCAGGGGAATTCGGGAGGCTGGGCTGTCCCGGCAGGAGGACGAGGCTGGGAGGAGGATAAGCCTGGGCAAGACGGCTGCTCCTCCCGCAGCTCCTGCCCTGCCATGGCTGGGGCTCAGCCCCAGCCCAACGGCTGCACTAAGACCCTGCAGGGCAGGGCCTTCGGCTCAACGCGACCTGTGCTCCAAGCCTCCCCTGAGAGTGGACACCTGAAGCAGTGTCCTTCAGGTCCCAGCCCGGGGGAACGGGTAAGTCGCAGCCCCCTCCCAGGGCTAGCAGAGCTGCCCAGGCACCTGTAGGGACCGGAGCGGAGGGCTTTCCGCGTGCCTGTAGCCGCCTCTCACGGGCAGCTCCACAGCGGTTGCCCCAGACATGAGCTTGCTGAGAGCGGTGGCACCAGAGCCACGTAAGTCCCCTGAGGGTCCCCCCAGGGGTGCGCAGCTGCACCCCCAGGCCAGGCCAGGGCCTCTCAGAGCAAACTAGCCCCGCTGCGGAGCAGCCCGCATGCACGGCCCATGGGTGGTCCCAGGGTCCCCGGACCCCCACGGCTCAGGCAACCCCTCCCTGGTTTGCAGGTGCTCCTGGGGGCCCCCTGTGCGGGCCCTGGCGCTGCAGCCCCGGCTGCACCCGCTGCATCACGGCTGCCCAGGAGCTGCAGCGGATGGTGCCGTCAGCATGGGCTGGGACCGGGGCCTCCGCCACGCCGGATGCCGGCACCTGGCGGGCGGCGTGGCAGGACCTGGAGGAGCTGGTGGAGCGGGGCCACCTGCCCTGCTGCGGCTGCAGCTGCCCCAGGTCCCCCGAGAGCCTCAGTCCCTCCGAGAGCCTGAGAAAGATGGGCCTGACTGGAGAGGGAGAGGGAGAGGGAGAGAGCCCTGTGGAGAGGAGGTCTGCCCGCTCCCCCGGACGCTGCGTGTCGTCGGAGCCTCCCGTGCCCTGAAGGTGCACGCGGCCAGGACAGGACTGGAAATGCGGCTGGGGACCCTGCCCGTGCCGGTGCAGCTGTCCCAGCAGCGAGGGGCGCAGCGGCGGCAGGGCTGCCGTGTCCTGCCGTAGCTCTGCCAGGCATGGCAGAGCCAGCCCTTGCCACGGTGCAGGCTGCGGCCCTCGCTGCAGGCGAGTGCAAACGCCATTGCCGACAACCTCCGAGAGGAGGAAGTCTGGAAGCTGGCGGGGGACCCCAACGCCACCGAGGAGTCCCTGGCCCTGCCGGTGCCATGCCTCCCACCGCTGCTCGCTCCTGTGGACCCACAGCTCCCCCAGGAGCGCAGCATTTGGGGCCCCTGGCCCTGGGACAGACCAGGGCAATGGGGCACCCAGGGAGGGACAGCAGGAGCTGCACAACCGGCATGGCTCTGCGGAGGATCCAGCCATCCAAGCACCAGCGCTGGCGAACGCGGCGAGCCAGAGCCTCCTGCGCCTGGACGGGGGCCAGTCGCCCTGGGACGAGAAGCGCCTCTGGCCTTTCGCTTTAGCCATGGACCCCCTCGTCCTTCCCAGCCTGGACAAGGGGGCAGCAGGGCCAGAATCCAGACTGGCGGCACGATCAGCTGCCATCCTGCCATCAACCATCAGCAACCGGTACGGGGCCGCTCCGAGCAGGGGGGGCCACTCGGGGCCAGCGCTAGCGAGGCCTGGCCCCAGGTGGTGACTGTGCCACCCTCCTGTGCCCAGAGGGCAAGCAAGAAAAAGCTTGGATAGAAGGCTGCAGAGGCTCCCCGTGGCGGTGCAGCAGTCCACGGAGACGCTGCAGCAGTCCCTGCCCAAGCTGGGGCGGGCTGGGGCTGGGCCCCTGGGGCCGTGCCGTGCCTCTCCCCCCTTGCTGATGCTGAAGCGGCTCGTCCAGCCGGACCGGGACACACCGCAGCAGCTCGGGGCATCGCTCCCCTGCCCGGTGACCCCCACGACACCGGGCATCCGCCCGGAGCCGGTCCGCTTCTATGGCCCTGGGCCCAGGGAGGAGGGCAGCCAGGCAGCCCTGGAGGCCAGCACCCTGCCCAGCACGTCCTGCAGCTCCAGCGATGACAGGGACACGGCCGCCACGGGTGCAGTGCTGAGGACACACCGCGGGGTGGCGAAGACCTCGGCAGGGAAGCGTTCACCCTGGTCTCCCCAGGCCTCGTCCCAGCCTTCCCCGCTACGGACCCGAGTCCCGAGTCCCGAGCCCTGGCGAGGAGCACACGCGTGGGTGCCCCACGGAGGCTTCGTGGCACCAGCCCCAAGAGACCCGCAAGGCCATTGGGGCTGCTGCAAGGCACACAGCAGAGCCGCTGATGGCGACTTCCACCCCCTGACCGCAGCCGTCCCTCCGGAGGGGACCACCAGCCCAGAGGGGGACCCCCAGCCAGTACAGCCCGTCCCTGCAGCAGCACGGCAGTGCCCCTGTCACCAGGCACCTGTGCTCGTGCCACCTGCGCCCAGCCCGGGACACTGCAGCCTTGGGGACGGGAAAGGGAGGGTGGGCTCAGGGGCACTCGGGAGGCTGTGCTGTCCCAGCGTTGCAAATATTCTGGTAAAGAAATCAGAATTTATACCCGTCAGCAACAGTTGAGTAAAATTTGTCAGAAAATCGCACTCACGTGGATTAATGCAGTACCCATGGCTCTACTAAGTAAGAGAACATTAAGTAGAAACATTAGCTAATGTTATTCAAAGTGGGTTAAATAAACTCAACGTATAAATATAAGCTATTAGTAAAATGACATTGCAAAATCCATTCACTTTAGGCTTATTACCATTAAAAAAAAACCAACATAGAGTATGTAGGTACACTGGACTTTTCAATGATTCATGTTATATCCACATACCAACTGTGACAGATGATCTAAGTCATTAGATAGACAAAATAAAACATGTAGCTCAAAACAAGATCAAACATAGAAAGGTTTTAGCTAAACAAAATCGTTCAAAACTTTAGATTTTCTCCGACTGCATGGTTGACTGAGCTTTTATAAAATACAATTCTGATAGTCATCATCATTGTTAGAACCTGTGTCACTTTGGGCTGTCTTAAACGAACTGTGACGTAATCCCTGGTCACGTGAGACTACTAAAAAAACTAGTAGCCTCAAACAGAAAAGACGAAAGTATTGAAATGATTTTCAAAACTCTCAAAGGGGGGAAATGTTGCCAATATTCTGGTAAAGAAATCAAAATTTAATCACATAGAAGAGTTAGGTTTGATTAAGAAGTAAAACCGTGAAGCATAATGTATAGGATTGTTAAGTTTGAAGTGTAGCCACAGAACCTCTAGGAACCTTAATATTGTTAAAGTTTGAAACAGCCAACCCTAGAAACCTCACCAGGAAGTTACTGGTCTTTCTGTGTTTTCTTTCAAGAAACTAAGGAAACCGTCATGGACACCAGTTTGCTGCTTGGAAACCCCTTTACCCCTCCCATCTCGATTTTGAGTATCGAAGATTCCAATCAGTAGAGCTAAGTGTAACTGACCAATGGTTGTTTTCAAAGAAGAAGATTGTTAGGGTTAGATAATCAAAGGACCAATCATCATAAAGGTTCAATTTAAGAGCGAGCATAATACGCATTTTTAAGTAAAGAGCTCACGTGACAATGCCCTGACAGAAAAAGTCTATCAAAACTGAGGGATTTTGATACTAAGTCGGACACGCCTTTGGAGGAGCGATCCCCCGTGTCCCCAGCGCTGCAATAAACGAAGTGCCTGCTTCGTAACTTCACGTTGGTGTTACGGAGTTTTATTCCCGATTGCGGTAACACCAGCAGGAGGACGAGGCCATGAGGGAGGAGAAGCCTGGCCAAGATGGCTGCTCCTCCTGCAGCTCCTCCCCAGCCCTGCCCTGGCCGTGGGAGGGGCTCAGCCTCAGCCTCAGCCTCAGCCCAAAGGCTGCAGCACTACGAACGTGCAGAGGGGACGGCAGGCTCCAACAGCGGCAGGAACAGGCCGTCAGCCCCTTCTGCAGCCCGTCAGGTTTTATACCCAGCAGGGCAGGGCCTTTGCTTCACCTCCTAGGCTCACAGAATCACAGACTCACAGAATGGTTTGGCTTGGAAGGGACTTTGAAGATCATCTAGTTCCAAACCCCTGCCATGGGCAGGGACGCCTTCCACCAGACCAGGTTGCTCCAAGCCCCAGCCAACCTGCCCTTGAACACTGCCAGGGATGGGGCAGCCACCACCTCTGTGGGCAACCTGTGCCAGGGCCTCACCATCCTCACAGCGAAGAACTTCTTCCTTACAGCTCATCCAAATCTACCCTCTCTCAGTTTCGGGCCATTACCCCTTGTCCTGTCGCTACATGCCCTGGCAAAAAGGCCCCCTCCAACTCTCTGGTAGACCCCTTTAGTTACTGGAAGGACCTGTGATCCCCTGAGCACAGCTGCAGTGCTGCGGAGTGGCAGGGCCAGGCCTCCTGCAGCTCCTGCTCTTCCAAACCTCTCCGTGCGTCTAAATAAACATGTCGCTTGCTCTCCAGAGAGCTGTGTGAGGGGCCTCCAGGCTGCTAGCGGGGCAGGGTGCGTCGGGGACGGGAAAGGGAGGGTGGGCTCAGGGGAATTCGGGAGGCTGGGCTGTCCCGGCAGGAGGACGAGGCCGGGAGGAGGATAAGCCTGGGCAAGACGGCTGCTCCTCCCGCAGCTCCTGCCCTGCCATGGCTGGGGCTCAGCCCCAGCCCAACGGCTGCACTAAGACCCTGCAGGGCAGGGCCTTCGGCTCAACGCGACCTGTGCTCCAAGCCTCCCCTGAGAGTGGACACCTGAAGCAGTGTCCTTCAGGTCCCAGCCCGGGGGAACGGGTAAGTCGCAGCCCCCTCCCAGGGCTAGCAGAGCTGCCCAGGCACCTGTAGGGACCGGAGCGGAGGGCTTTCCGCGTGCCTGTAGCCGCCTCTCACGGGCAGCTCCACAGCGGTTGCCCCAGACATGAGCTTGCTGAGAGCGGTGGCACCAGAGCCACGTAAGTCCCCTGAGGGTCCCCCCAGGGGTGCGCAGCTGCACCCCCAGGCCAGGCCAGGGCCTCTCAGAGCAAACTAGCCCCGCTGCGGAGCAGCCCGCATGCACGGCCCATGGGTGGTCCCAGGGTCCCCGGACCCCCACGGCTCAGGCAACCCCTCCCTGGTTTGCAGGTGCTCCTGGGGGCCCCCTGTGCGGGCCCTGGCGCTGCAGCCCCGGCTGCACCCGCTGCATCACGGCTGCCCAGGAGCTGCAGCGGATGGTGCCGTCAGCATGGGCTGGGACCGGGGCCTCCGCCACGCCGGATGCCGGCACCTGGCGGGCGGCGTGGCAGGACCTGGAGGAGCTGGTGGAGCGGGGCCACCTGCCCTGCTGCGGCTGCAGCTGCCCCAGGTCCCCCGAGAGCCTCAGTCCCTCCGAGAGCCTGAGAAAGATGGGCCTGACTGGAGAGGGAGAGGGAGAGGGAGAGAGCCCTGTGGAGAGGAGGTCTGCCCGCTCCCCCGGACGCTGCGTGTCGTCGGAGCCTCCCGTGCCCTGAAGGTGCACGCGGCCAGGACAGGACTGGAAATGCGGCTGGGGACCCTGCCCGTGCCGGTGCAGCTGTCCCAGCAGCGAGGGGCGCAGCGGCGGCAGGGCTGCCGTGTCCTGCCGTAGCTCTGCCAGGCATGGCAGAGCCAGCCCTTGCCACGGTGCAGGCTGCGGCCCTCGCTGCAGGCGAGTGCAAACGCCATTGCCGACAACCTCCGAGAGGAGGAAGTCTGGAAGCTGGCGGGGGACCCCAACGCCACCGAGGAGTCCCTGGCCCTGCCGGTGCCATGCCTCCCACCGCTGCTCGCTCCTGTGGACCCACAGCTCCCCCAGGAGCGCAGCATTTGGGGCCCCTGGCCCTGGGACAGACCAGGGCAATGGGGCACCCAGGGAGGGACAGCAGGAGCTGCACAACCGGCATGGCTCTGCGGAGGATCCAGCCATCCAAGCACCAGCGCTGGCGAACGCGGCGAGCCAGAGCCTCCTGCGCCTGGACGGGGGCCAGTCGCCCTGGGACGAGAAGCGCCTCTGGCCTTTCGCTTTAGCCATGGACCCCCTCGTCCTTCCCAGCCTGGACAAGGGGGCAGCAGGGCCAGAATCCAGACTGGCGGCACGATCAGCTGCCATCCTGCCATCAACCATCAGCAACCGGTACGGGGCCGCTCCGAGCAGGGGGGGCCACTCGGGGCCAGCGCTAGCGAGGCCTGGCCCCAGGTGGTGACTGTGCCACCCTCCTGTGCCCAGAGGGCAAGCAAGAAAAAGCTTGGATAGAAGGCTGCAGAGGCTCCCCGTGGCGGTGCAGCAGTCCACGGAGACGCTGCAGCAGTCCCTGCCCAAGCTGGGGCGGGCTGGGGCTGGGCCCCTGGGGCCGTGCCGTGCCTCTCCCCCCTTGCTGATGCTGAAGCGGCTCGTCCAGCCGGACCGGGACACACCGCAGCAGCTCGGGGCATCGCTCCCCTGCCCGGTGACCCCCACGACACCGGGCATCCGCCCGGAGCCGGTCCGCTTCTATGGCCCTGGGCCCAGGGAGGAGGGCAGCCAGGCAGCCCTGGAGGCCAGCACCCTGCCCAGCACGTCCTGCAGCTCCAGCGATGACAGGGACACGGCCGCCACGGGTGCAGTGCTGAGGACACACCGCGGGGTGGCGAAGACCTCGGCAGGGAAGCGTTCACCCTGGTCTCCCCAGGCCTCGTCCCAGCCTTCCCCGCTACGGACCCGAGTCCCGAGTCCCGAGCCCTGGCGAGGAGCACACGCGTGGGTGCCCCACGGAGGCTTCGTGGCACCAGCCCCAAGAGACCCGCAAGGCCATTGGGGCTGCTGCAAGGCACACAGCAGAGCCGCTGATGGCGACTTCCACCCCCTGACCGCAGCCGTCCCTCCGGAGGGGACCACCAGCCCAGAGGGGGACCCCCAGCCAGTACAGCCCGTCCCTGCAGCAGCACGGCAGTGCCCGTCACCAGGCACCTGTGCTCGTGCCACCTGCGCCCAGCCCGGGACACTGCAGCCTTGGGGACGGGAAAGGGAGGGTGGGCTCAGGGGCACTCGGGAGGCTGTGCTGTCCCAGCGTTGCAAATATTCTGGTAAAGAAATCAGAATTTATACCCGTCAGCAACAGTTGAGTAAAATTTGTCAGAAAATCGCACTCACGTGGATTAATGCAGTACCCATGGCTCTACTAAGTAAGAGAACATTAAGTAGAAACATTAGCTAATGTTATTCAAAGTGGGTTAAATAAACTCAACGTATAAATATAAGCTATTAGTAAAATGACATTGCAAAATCCATTCACTTTAGGCTTATTACCATTAAAAAAAAACCAACATAGAGTATGTAGGTACACTGGACTTTTCAATGATTCATGTTATATCCACATACCAACTGTGACAGATGATCTAAGTCATTAGATAGACAAAATAAAACATGTAGCTCAAAACAAGATCAAACATAGAAAGGTTTTAGCTAAACAAAATCGTTCAAAACTTTAGATTTTCTCCGACTGCATGGTTGACTGAGCTTTTATAAAATACAATTCTGATAGTCATCATCATTGTTAGAACCTGTGTCACTTTGGGCTGTCTTAAACGAACTGTGACGTAATCCCTGGTCACGTGAGACTACTAAAAAAACTAGTAGCCTCAAACAGAAAAGACGAAAGTATTGAAATGATTTTCAAAACTCTCAAAGGGGGGAAATGTTGCCAATATTCTGGTAAAGAAATCAAAATTTAATCACATAGAAGAGTTAGGTTTGATTAAGAAGTAAAACCGTGAAGCATAATGTATAGGATTGTTAAGTTTGAAGTGTAGCCACAGAACCTCTAGGAACCTTAATATTGTTAAAGTTTGAAACAGCCAACCCTAGAAACCTCACCAGGAAGTTACTGGTCTTTCTGTGTTTTCTTTCAAGAAACTAAGGAAACCGTCATGGACACCAGTTTGCTGCTTGGAAACCCCTTTACCCCTCCCATCTCGATTTTGAGTATCGAAGATTCCAATCAGTAGAGCTAAGTGTAACTGACCAATGGTTGTTTTCAAAGAAGAAGATTGTTAGGGTTAGATAATCAAAGGACCAATCATCATAAAGGTTCAATTTAAGAGCGAGCATAATACGCATTTTTAAGTAAAGAGCTCACGTGACAATGCCCTGACAGAAAAAGTCTATCAAAACTGAGGGATTTTGATACTAAGTCGGACACGCCTTTGGAGGAGCGATCCCCCGTGTCCCCAGCGCTGCAATAAACGAAGTGCCTGCTTCGTAACTTCACGTTGGTGTTACGGAGTTTTATTCCCGATTGCGGTAACACCAGCAGGAGGACGAGGCCATGAGGGAGGAGAAGCCTGGCCAAGATGGCTGCTCCTCCTGCAGCTCCTCCCCAGCCCTGCCCTGGCCGTGGGAGGGGCTCAGCCTCAGCCTCAGCCTCAGCCCAAAGGCTGCAGCACTACGAACGTGCAGAGGGGACGGCAGGCTCCAACAGCGGCAGGAACAGGCCGTCAGCCCCTTCTGCAGCCCGTCAGGTTTTATACCCAGCAGGGCAGGGCCTTTGCTTCACCTCCTAGGCTCACAGAATCACAGACTCACAGAATGGTTTGGCTTGGAAGGGACTTTGAAGATCATCTAGTTCCAAACCCCTGCCATGGGCAGGGACGCCTTCCACCAGACCAGGTTGCTCCAAGCCCCAGCCAACCTGCCCTTGAACACTGCCAGGGATGGGGCAGCCACCACCTCTGTGGGCAACCTGTGCCAGGGCCTCACCATCCTCACAGCGAAGAACTTCTTCCTTACAGCTCATCCAAATCTACCCTCTCTCAGTTTCGGGCCATTACCCCTTGTCCTGTCGCTACATGCCCTGGCAAAAAGGCCCCCTCCAACTCTCTGGTAGACCCCTTTAGTTACTGGAAGGACCTGTGATCCCCTGAGCACAGCTGCAGTGCTGCGGAGTGGCAGGGCCAGGCCTCCTGCAGCTCCTGCTCTTCCAAACCTCTCCGTGCGTCTAAATAAACATGTCGCTTGCTCTCCAGAGAGCTGTGTGAGGGGCCTCCAGGCTGCTAGCGGGGCAGGGTGCGTCGGGGACGGGAAAGGGAGGGTGGGCTCAGGGGAATTCGGGAGGCTGGGCTGTCCCGGCAGGAGGACGAGGCCGGGAGGAGGATAAGCCTGGGCAAGACGGCTGCTCCTCCCGCAGCTCCTGCCCTGCCATGGCTGGGGCTCAGCCCCAGCCCAACGGCTGCACTAAGACCCTGCAGGGCAGGGCCTTCGGCTCAACGCGACCTGTGCTCCAAGCCTCCCCTGAGAGTGGACACCTGAAGCAGTGTCCTTCAGGTCCCAGCCCGGGGGAACGGGTAAGTCGCAGCCCCCTCCCAGGGCTAGCAGAGCTGCCCAGGCACCTGTAGGGACCGGAGCGGAGGGCTTTCCGCGTGCCTGTAGCCGCCTCTCACGGGCAGCTCCACAGCGGTTGCCCCAGACATGAGCTTGCTGAGAGCGGTGGCACCAGAGCCACGTAAGTCCCCTGAGGGTCCCCCCAGGGGTGCGCAGCTGCACCCCCAGGCCAGGCCAGGGCCTCTCAGAGCAAACTAGCCCCGCTGCGGAGCAGCCCGCATGCACGGCCCATGGGTGGTCCCAGGGTCCCCGGACCCCCACGGCTCAGGCAACCCCTCCCTGGTTTGCAGGTGCTCCTGGGGGCCCCCTGTGCGGGCCCTGGCGCTGCAGCCCCGGCTGCACCCGCTGCATCACGGCTGCCCAGGAGCTGCAGCGGATGGTGCCGTCAGCATGGGCTGGGACCGGGGCCTCCGCCACGCCGGATGCCGGCACCTGGCGGGCGGCGTGGCAGGACCTGGAGGAGCTGGTGGAGCGGGGCCACCTGCCCTGCTGCGGCTGCAGCTGCCCCAGGTCCCCCGAGAGCCTCAGTCCCTCCGAGAGCCTGAGAAAGATGGGCCTGACTGGAGAGGGAGAGGGAGAGGGAGAGAGCCCTGTGGAGAGGAGGTCTGCCCGCTCCCCCGGACGCTGCGTGTCGTCGGAGCCTCCCGTGCCCTGAAGGTGCACGCGGCCAGGACAGGACTGGAAATGCGGCTGGGGACCCTGCCCGTGCCGGTGCAGCTGTCCCAGCAGCGAGGGGCGCAGCGGCGGCAGGGCTGCCGTGTCCTGCCGTAGCTCTGCCAGGCATGGCAGAGCCAGCCCTTGCCACGGTGCAGGCTGCGGCCCTCGCTGCAGGCGAGTGCAAACGCCATTGCCGACAACCTCCGAGAGGAGGAAGTCTGGAAGCTGGCGGGGGACCCCAACGCCACCGAGGAGTCCCTGGCCCTGCCGGTGCCATGCCTCCCACCGCTGCTCGCTCCTGTGGACCCACAGCTCCCCCAGGAGCGCAGCATTTGGGGCCCCTGGCCCTGGGACAGACCAGGGCAATGGGGCACCCAGGGAGGGACAGCAGGAGCTGCACAACCGGCATGGCTCTGCGGAGGATCCAGCCATCCAAGCACCAGCGCTGGCGAACGCGGCGAGCCAGAGCCTCCTGCGCCTGGACGGGGGCCAGTCGCCCTGGGACGAGAAGCGCCTCTGGCCTTTCGCTTTAGCCATGGACCCCCTCGTCCTTCCCAGCCTGGACAAGGGGGCAGCAGGGCCAGAATCCAGACTGGCGGCACGATCAGCTGCCATCCTGCCATCAACCATCAGCAACCGGTACGGGGCCGCTCCGAGCAGGGGGGGCCACTCGGGGCCAGCGCTAGCGAGGCCTGGCCCCAGGTGGTGACTGTGCCACCCTCCTGTGCCCAGAGGGCAAGCAAGAAAAAGCTTGGATAGAAGGCTGCAGAGGCTCCCCGTGGCGGTGCAGCAGTCCACGGAGACGCTGCAGCAGTCCCTGCCCAAGCTGGGGCGGGCTGGGGCTGGGCCCCTGGGGCCGTGCCGTGCCTCTCCCCCCTTGCTGATGCTGAAGCGGCTCGTCCAGCCGGACCGGGACACACCGCAGCAGCTCGGGGCATCGCTCCCCTGCCCGGTGACCCCCACGACACCGGGCATCCGCCCGGAGCCGGTCCGCTTCTATGGCCCTGGGCCCAGGGAGGAGGGCAGCCAGGCAGCCCTGGAGGCCAGCACCCTGCCCAGCACGTCCTGCAGCTCCAGCGATGACAGGGACACGGCCGCCACGGGTGCAGTGCTGAGGACACACCGCGGGGTGGCGAAGACCTCGGCAGGGAAGCGTTCACCCTGGTCTCCCCAGGCCTCGTCCCAGCCTTCCCCGCTACGGACCCGAGTCCCGAGTCCCGAGCCCTGGCGAGGAGCACACGCGTGGGTGCCCCACGGAGGCTTCGTGGCACCAGCCCCAAGAGACCCGCAAGGCCATTGGGGCTGCTGCAAGGCACACAGCAGAGCCGCTGATGGCGACTTCCACCCCCTGACCGCAGCCGTCCCTCCGGAGGGGACCACCAGCCCAGAGGGGGACCCCCAGCCAGTACAGCCCGTCCCTGCAGCAGCACGGCAGTGCCCCTGTCACCAGGCACCTGTGCTCGTGCCACCTGCGCCCAGCCCGGGACACTGCAGCCTTGGGGACGGGAAAGGGAGGGTGGGCTCAGGGGCACTCGGGAGGCTGTGCTGTCCCAGCGTTGCAAATATTCTGGTAAAGAAATCAGAATTTATACCCGTCAGCAACAGTTGAGTAAAATTTGTCAGAAAATCGCACTCACGTGGATTAATGCAGTACCCATGGCTCTACTAAGTAAGAGAACATTAAGTAGAAACATTAGCTAATGTTATTCAAAGTGGGTTAAATAAACTCAACGTATAAATATAAGCTATTAGTAAAATGACATTGCAAAATCCATTCACTTTAGGCTTATTACCATTAAAAAAAAACCAACATAGAGTATGTAGGTACACTGGACTTTTCAATGATTCATGTTATATCCACATACCAACTGTGACAGATGATCTAAGTCATTAGATAGACAAAATAAAACATGTAGCTCAAAACAAGATCAAACATAGAAAGGTTTTAGCTAAACAAAATCGTTCAAAACTTTAGATTTTCTCCGACTGCATGGTTGACTGAGCTTTTATAAAATACAATTCTGATAGTCATCATCATTGTTAGAACCTGTGTCACTTTGGGCTGTCTTAAACGAACTGTGACGTAATCCCTGGTCACGTGAGACTACTAAAAAAACTAGTAGCCTCAAACAGAAAAGACGAAAGTATTGAAATGATTTTCAAAACTCTCAAAGGGGGGAAATGTTGCCAATATTCTGGTAAAGAAATCAAAATTTAATCACATAGAAGAGTTAGGTTTGATTAAGAAGTAAAACCGTGAAGCATAATGTATAGGATTGTTAAGTTTGAAGTGTAGCCACAGAACCTCTAGGAACCTTAATATTGTTAAAGTTTGAAACAGCCAACCCTAGAAACCTCACCAGGAAGTTACTGGTCTTTCTGTGTTTTCTTTCAAGAAACTAAGGAAACCGTCATGGACACCAGTTTGCTGCTTGGAAACCCCTTTACCCCTCCCATCTCGATTTTGAGTATCGAAGATTCCAATCAGTAGAGCTAAGTGTAACTGACCAATGGTTGTTTTCAAAGAAGAAGATTGTTAGGGTTAGATAATCAAAGGACCAATCATCATAAAGGTTCAATTTAAGAGTGAGCATAATACGCATTTTTAAGTAAAGAGCTCACGTGACAATGCCCTGACAGAAAAAGTCTATCAAAACTGAGGGATTTTGATACTAAGTCGGACACGCCTTTGGAGGAGCGATCCCCCGTGTCCCCAGCGCTGCAATAAACGAAGTGCCTGCTTCGTAACTTCACGTTGGTGTTACGGAGTTTTATTCCCGATTGCGGTAACACCAGCAGGAGGACGAGGCCATGAGGGAGGAGAAGCCTGGCCAAGATGGCTGCTCCTCCTGCAGCTCCTCCCCAGCCCTGCCCTGGCCGTGGGAGGGGCTCAGCCTCAGCCTCAGCCCAAAGGCTGCAGCACTACGAACGTGCAGAGGGGACGGCAGGCTCCAACAGCGGCAGGAACAGGCCGTCAGCCCCTTCTGCAGCCCGTCAGGTTTTATACCCAGCAGGGCAGGGCCTTTGCTTCACCTCCTAGGCTCACAGAATCACAGACTCACAGAATGGTTTGGCTTGGAAGGGACTTTGAAGATCATCTAGTTCCAAACCCCTGCCATGGGCAGGGACGCCTTCCACCAGACCAGGTTGCTCCAAGCCCCAGCCAACCTGCCCTTGAACACTGCCAGGGATGGGGCAGCCACCACCTCTGTGGGCAACCTGTGCCAGGGCCTCACCATCCTCACAGCGAAGAACTTCTTCCTTACAGCTCATCCAAATCTACCCTCTCTCAGTTTCGGGCCATTACCCCTTGTCCTGTCGCTACATGCCCTGGCAAAAAGGCCCCCTCCAACTCTCTGGTAGACCCCTTTAGTTACTGGAAGGACCTGTGATCCCCTGAGCACAGCTGCAGTGCTGCGGAGTGGCAGGGCCAGGCCTCCTGCAGCTCCTGCTCTTCCAAACCTCTCCGTGCGTCTAAATAAACATGTCGCTTGCTCTCCAGAGAGCTGTGTGAGGGGCCTCCAGGCTGCTAGCGGGGCAGGGTGCGTCGGGGACGGGAAAGGGAGGGTGGGCTCAGGGGAATTCGGGAGGCTGGGCTGTCCCGGCAGGAGGACGAGGCCGGGAGGAGGATAAGCCTGGGCAAGACGGCTGCTCCTCCCGCAGCTCCTGCCCTGCCATGGCTGGGGCTCAGCCCCAGCCCAACGGCTGCACTAAGACCCTGCAGGGCAGGGCCTTCGGCTCAACGCGACCTGTGCTCCAAGCCTCCCCTGAGAGTGGACACCTGAAGCAGTGTCCTTCAGGTCCCAGCCCGGGGGAACGGGTAAGTCGCAGCCCCCTCCCAGGGCTAGCAGAGCTGCCCAGGCACCTGTAGGGACCGGAGCGGAGGGCTTTCCGCGTGCCTGTAGCCGCCTCTCACGGGCAGCTCCACAGCGGTTGCCCCAGACATGAGCTTGCTGAGAGCGGTGGCACCAGAGCCACGTAAGTCCCCTGAGGGTCCCCCCAGGGGTGCGCAGCTGCACCCCCAGGCCAGGCCAGGGCCTCTCAGAGCAAACTAGCCCCGCTGCGGAGCAGCCCGCATGCACGGCCCATGGGTGGTCCCAGGGTCCCCGGACCCCCACGGCTCAGGCAACCCCTCCCTGGTTTGCAGGTGCTCCTGGGGGCCCCCTGTGCGGGCCCTGGCGCTGCAGCCCCGGCTGCACCCGCTGCATCACGGCTGCCCAGGAGCTGCAGCGGATGGTGCCGTCAGCATGGGCTGGGACCGGGGCCTCCGCCACGCCGGATGCCGGCACCTGGCGGGCGGCGTGGCAGGACCTGGAGGAGCTGGTGGAGCGGGGCCACCTGCCCTGCTGCGGCTGCAGCTGCCCCAGGTCCCCCGAGAGCCTCAGTCCCTCCGAGAGCCTGAGAAAGATGGGCCTGACTGGAGAGGGAGAGGGAGAGGGAGAGAGCCCTGTGGAGAGGAGGTCTGCCCGCTCCCCCGGACGCTGCGTGTCGTCGGAGCCTCCCGTGCCCTGAAGGTGCACGCGGCCAGGACAGGACTGGAAATGCGGCTGGGGACCCTGCCCGTGCCGGTGCAGCTGTCCCAGCAGCGAGGGGCGCAGCGGCGGCAGGGCTGCCGTGTCCTGCCGTAGCTCTGCCAGGCATGGCAGAGCCAGCCCTTGCCACGGTGCAGGCTGCGGCCCTCGCTGCAGGCGAGTGCAAACGCCATTGCCGACAACCTCCGAGAGGAGGAAGTCTGGAAGCTGGCGGGGGACCCCAACGCCACCGAGGAGTCCCTGGCCCTGCCGGTGCCATGCCTCCCACCGCTGCTCGCTCCTGTGGACCCACAGCTCCCCCAGGAGCGCAGCATTTGGGGCCCCTGGCCCTGGGACAGACCAGGGCAATGGGGCACCCAGGGAGGGACAGCAGGAGCTGCACAACCGGCATGGCTCTGCGGAGGATCCAGCCATCCAAGCACCAGCGCTGGCGAACGCGGCGAGCCAGAGCCTCCTGCGCCTGGACGGGGGCCAGTCGCCCTGGGACGAGAAGCGCCTCTGGCCTTTCGCTTTAGCCATGGACCCCCTCGTCCTTCCCAGCCTGGACAAGGGGGCAGCAGGGCCAGAATCCAGACTGGCGGCACGATCAGCTGCCATCCTGCCATCAACCATCAGCAACCGGTACGGGGCCGCTCCGAGCAGGGGGGGCCACTCGGGGCCAGCGCTAGCGAGGCCTGGCCCCAGGTGGTGACTGTGCCACCCTCCTGTGCCCAGAGGGCAAGCAAGAAAAAGCTTGGATAGAAGGCTGCAGAGGCTCCCCGTGGCGGTGCAGCAGTCCACGGAGACGCTGCAGCAGTCCCTGCCCAAGCTGGGGCGGGCTGGGGCTGGGCCCCTGGGGCCGTGCCGTGCCTCTCCCCCCTTGCTGATGCTGAAGCGGCTCGTCCAGCCGGACCGGGACACACCGCAGCAGCTCGGGGCATCGCTCCCCTGCCCGGTGACCCCCACGACACCGGGCATCCGCCCGGAGCCGGTCCGCTTCTATGGCCCTGGGCCCAGGGAGGAGGGCAGCCAGGCAGCCCTGGAGGCCAGCACCCTGCCCAGCACGTCCTGCAGCTCCAGCGATGACAGGGACACGGCCACCACGGGTGCAGTGCTGAGGACACACCGCGGGGTGGCGAAGACCTCGGCAGGGAAGCGTTCACCCTGGTCTCCCCAGGCCTCGTCCCAGCCTTCCCCGCTACGGACCCGAGTCCCGAGTCCCGAGCCCTGGCGAGGAGCACACGCGTGGGTGCCCCACGGAGGCTTCGTGGCACCAGCCCCAAGAGACCCGCAAGGCCATTGGGGCTGCTGCAAGGCACACAGCAGAGCCGCTGATGGCGACTTCCACCCCCTGACCGCAGCCGTCCCTCCGGAGGGGACCACCAGCCCAGAGGGGGACCCCCAGCCAGTACAGCCCGTCCCTGCAGCAGCACGGCAGTGCCCCTGTCACCAGGCACCTGTGCTCGTGCCACCTGCGCCCAGCCCGGGACACTGCAGCCTTGGGGACGGGAAAGGGAGGGTGGGCTCAGGGGCACTCGGGAGGCTGTGCTGTCCCAGCGTTGCAAATATTCTGGTAAAGAAATCAGAATTTATACCCGTCAGCAACAGTTGAGTAAAATTTGTCAGAAAATCGCACTCACGTGGATTAATGCAGTACCCATGGCTCTACTAAGTAAGAGAACATTAAGTAGAAACATTAGCTAATGTTATTCAAAGTGGGTTAAATAAACTCAACGTATAAATATAAGCTATTAGTAAAATGACATTGCAAAATCCATTCACTTTAGGCTTATTACCATTAAAAAAAAACCAACATAGAGTATGTAGGTACACTGGACTTTTCAATGATTCATGTTATATCCACATACCAACTGTGACAGATGATCTAAGTCATTAGATAGACAAAATAAAACATGTAGCTCAAAACAAGATCAAACATAGAAAGGTTTTAGCTAAACAAAATCGTTCAAAACTTTAGATTTTCTCCGACTGCATGGTTGACTGAGCTTTTATAAAATACAATTCTGATAGTCATCATCATTGTTAGAACCTGTGTCACTTTGGGCTGTCTTAAACGAACTGTGACGTAATCCCTGGTCACGTGAGACTACTAAAAAAACTAGTAGCCTCAAACAGAAAAGACGAAAGTATTGAAATGATTTTCAAAACTCTCAAAGGGGGGAAATGTTGCCAATATTCTGGTAAAGAAATCAAAATTTAATCACATAGAAGAGTTAGGTTTGATTAAGAAGTAAAACCGTGAAGCATAATGTATAGGATTGTTAAGTTTGAAGTGTAGCCACAGAACCTCTAGGAACCTTAATATTGTTAAAGTTTGAAACAGCCAACCCTAGAAACCTCACCAGGAAGTTACTGGTCTTTCTGTGTTTTCTTTCAAGAAACTAAGGAAACCGTCATGGACACCAGTTTGCTGCTTGGAAACCCCTTTACCCCTCCCATCTCGATTTTGAGTATCGAAGATTCCAATCAGTAGAGCTAAGTGTAACTGACCAATGGTTGTTTTCAAAGAAGAAGATTGTTAGGGTTAGATAATCAAAGGACCAATCATCATAAAGGTTCAATTTAAGAGCGAGCATAATACGCATTTTTAAGTAAAGAGCTCACGTGACAATGCCCTGACAGAAAAAGTCTATCAAAACTGAGGGATTTTGATACTAAGTCGGACACGCCTTTGGAGGAGCGATCCCCCGTGTCCCCAGCGCTGCAATAAACGAAGTGCCTGCTTCGTAACTTCACGTTGGTGTTACGGAGTTTTATTCCCGATTGCGGTAACACCAGCAGGAGGACGAGGCCATGAGGGAGGAGAAGCCTGGCCAAGATGGCTGCTCCTCCTGCAGCTCCTCCCCAGC
Organism: Necrosyrtes monachus; assembly: GCA_037953605.1. NCBI lineage: Eukaryota > Metazoa > Chordata > Aves > Accipitriformes > Accipitridae > Necrosyrtes > Necrosyrtes monachus. The sequence goes on from JAZGTQ010000152.1 coordinate 22,096, forward strand.
CCTGCCCTGGCCGTGGGAGGGGCTCAGCCTCAGCCTCAGCCTCAGCCCAAAGGCTGCAGCACTACGAACGTGCAGAGGGGACGGCAGGCTCCAACAGCGGCAGGAACAGGCCGTCAGCCCCTTCTGCAGCCCGTCAGGTTTTATACCCAGCAGGGCAGGGCCTTTGCTTCACCTCCTAGGCTCACAGAATCACAGACTCACAGAATGGTTTGGCTTGGAAGGGACTTTGAAGATCATCTAGTTCCAAACCCCTGCCATGGGCAGGGACGCCTTCCACCAGACCAGGTTGCTCCAAGCCCCAGCCAACCTGCCCTTGAACACTGCCAGGGATGGGGCAGCCACCACCTCTGTGGGCAACCTGTGCCAGGGCCTCACCATCCTCACAGCGAAGAACTTCTTCCTTACAGCTCATCCAAATCTACCCTCTCTCAGTTTCGGGCCATTACCCCTTGTCCTGTCGCTACATGCCCTGGCAAAAAGGCCCCCTCCAACTCTCTGGTAGACCCCTTTAGTTACTGGAAGGACCTGTGATCCCCTGAGCACAGCTGCAGTGCTGCGGAGTGGCAGGGCCAGGCCTCCTGCAGCTCCTGCTCTTCCAAACCTCTCCGTGCGTCTAAATAAACATGTCGCTTGCTCTCCAGAGAGCTGTGTGAGGGGCCTCCAGGCTGCTAGCGGGGCAGGGTGCGTCGGGGACGGGAAAGGGAGGGTGGGCTCAGGGGAATTCGGGAGGCTGGGCTGTCCCGGCAGGAGGACGAGGCCGGGAGGAGGATAAGCCTGGGCAAGACGGCTGCTCCTCCCGCAGCTCCTGCCCTGCCATGGCTGGGGCTCAGCCCCAGCCCAACGGCTGCACTAAGACCCTGCAGGGCAGGGCCTTCGGCTCAACGCGACCTGTGCTCCAAGCCTCCCCTGAGAGTGGACACCTGAAGCAGTGTCCTTCAGGTCCCAGCCCGGGGGAACGGGTAAGTCGCAGCCCCCTCCCAGGGCTAGCAGAGCTGCCCAGGCACCTGTAGGGACCGGAGCGGAGGGCTTTCCGCGTGCCTGTAGCCGCCTCTCACGGGCAGCTCCACAGCGGTTGCCCCAGACATGAGCTTGCTGAGAGCGGTGGCACCAGAGCCACGTAAGTCCCCTGAGGGTCCCCCCAGGGGTGCGCAGCTGCACCCCCAGGCCAGGCCAGGGCCTCTCAGAGCAAACTAGCCCCGCTGCGGAGCAGCCCGCATGCACGGCCCATGGGTGGTCCCAGGGTCCCCGGACCCCCACGGCTCAGGCAACCCCTCCCTGGTTTGCAGGTGCTCCTGGGGGCCCCCTGTGCGGGCCCTGGCGCTGCAGCCCCGGCTGCACCCGCTGCATCACGGCTGCCCAGGAGCTGCAGCGGATGGTGCCGTCAGCATGGGCTGGGACCGGGGCCTCCGCCACGCCGGATGCCGGCACCTGGCGGGCGGCGTGGCAGGACCTGGAGGAGCTGGTGGAGCGGGGCCACCTGCCCTGCTGCGGCTGCAGCTGCCCCAGGTCCCCCGAGAGCCTCAGTCCCTCCGAGAGCCTGAGAAAGATGGGCCTGACTGGAGAGGGAGAGGGAGAGGGAGAGAGCCCTGTGGAGAGGAGGTCTGCCCGCTCCCCCGGACGCTGCGTGTCGTCGGAGCCTCCCGTGCCCTGAAGGTGCACGCGGCCAGGACAGGACTGGAAATGCGGCTGGGGACCCTGCCCGTGCCGGTGCAGCTGTCCCAGCAGCGAGGGGCGCAGCGGCGGCAGGGCTGCCGTGTCCTGCCGTAGCTCTGCCAGGCATGGCAGAGCCAGCCCTTGCCACGGTGCAGGCTGCGGCCCTCGCTGCAGGCGAGTGCAAACGCCATTGCCGACAACCTCCGAGAGGAGGAAGTCTGGAAGCTGGCGGGGGACCCCAACGCCACCGAGGAGTCCCTGGCCCTGCCGGTGCCATGCCTCCCACCGCTGCTCGCTCCTGTGGACCCACAGCTCCCCCAGGAGCGCAGCATTTGGGGCCCCTGGCCCTGGGACAGACCAGGGCAATGGGGCACCCAGGGAGGGACAGCAGGAGCTGCACAACCGGCATGGCTCTGCGGAGGATCCAGCCATCCAAGCACCAGCGCTGGCGAACGCGGCGAGCCAGAGCCTCCTGCGCCTGGACGGGGGCCAGTCGCCCTGGGACGAGAAGCGCCTCTGGCCTTTCGCTTTAGCCATGGACCCCCTCGTCCTTCCCAGCCTGGACAAGGGGGCAGCAGGGCCAGAATCCAGACTGGCGGCACGATCAGCTGCCATCCTGCCATCAACCATCAGCAACCGGTACGGGGCCGCTCCGAGCAGGGGGGGCCACTCGGGGCCAGCGCTAGCGAGGCCTGGCCCCAGGTGGTGACTGTGCCACCCTCCTGTGCCCAGAGGGCAAGCAAGAAAAAGCTTGGATAGAAGGCTGCAGAGGCTCCCCGTGGCGGTGCAGCAGTCCACGGAGACGCTGCAGCAGTCCCTGCCCAAGCTGGGGCGGGCTGGGGCTGGGCCCCTGGGGCCGTGCCGTGCCTCTCCCCCCTTGCTGATGCTGAAGCGGCTCGTCCAGCCGGACCGGGACACACCGCAGCAGCTCGGGGCATCGCTCCCCTGCCCGGTGACCCCCACGACACCGGGCATCCGCCCGGAGCCGGTCCGCTTCTATGGCCCTGGGCCCAGGGAGGAGGGCAGCCAGGCAGCCCTGGAGGCCAGCACCCTGCCCAGCACGTCCTGCAGCTCCAGCGATGACAGGGACACGGCCGCCACGGGTGCAGTGCTGAGGACACACCGCGGGGTGGCGAAGACCTCGGCAGGGAAGCGTTCACCCTGGTCTCCCCAGGCCTCGTCCCAGCCTTCCCCGCTACGGACCCGAGTCCCGAGTCCCGAGCCCTGGCGAGGAGCACACGCGTGGGTGCCCCACGGAGGCTTCGTGGCACCAGCCCCAAGAGACCCGCAAGGCCATTGGGGCTGCTGCAAGGCACACAGCAGAGCCGCTGATGGCGACTTCCACCCCCTGACCGCAGCCGTCCCTCCGGAGGGGACCACCAGCCCAGAGGGGGACCCCCAGCCAGTACAGCCCGTCCCTGCAGCAGCACGGCAGTGCCCCTGTCACCAGGCACCTGTGCTCGTGCCACCTGCGCCCAGCCCGGGACACTGCAGCCTTGGGGACGGGAAAGGGAGGGTGGGCTCAGGGGCACTCGGGAGGCTGTGCTGTCCCAGCGTTGCAAATATTCTGGTAAAGAAATCAGAATTTATACCCGTCAGCAACAGTTGAGTAAAATTTGTCAGAAAATCGCACTCACGTGGATTAATGCAGTACCCATGGCTCTACTAAGTAAGAGAACATTAAGTAGAAACATTAGCTAATGTTATTCAAAGTGGGTTAAATAAACTCAACGTATAAATATAAGCTATTAGTAAAATGACATTGCAAAATCCATTCACTTTAGGCTTATTACCATTAAAAAAAAAACCAACATAGAGTATGTAGGTACACTGGACTTTTCAATGATTCATGTTATATCCACATACCAACTGTGACAGATGATCTAAGTCATTAGATAGACAAAATAAAACATGTAGCTCAAAACAAGATCAAACATAGAAAGGTTTTAGCTAAACAAAATCGTTCAAAACTTTAGATTTTCTCCGACTGCATGGTTGACTGAGCTTTTATAAAATACAATTCTGATAGTCATCATCATTGTTAGAACCTGTGTCACTTTGGGCTGTCTTAAACGAACTGTGACGTAATCCCTGGTCACGTGAGACTACTAAAAAAACTAGTAGCCTCAAACAGAAAAGACGAAAGTATTGAAATGATTTTCAAAACTCTCAAAGGGGGGAAATGTTGCCAATATTCTGGTAAAGAAATCAAAATTTAATCACATAGAAGAGTTAGGTTTGATTAAGAAGTAAAACCGTGAAGCATAATGTATAGGATTGTTAAGTTTGAAGTGTAGCCACAGAACCTCTAGGAACCTTAATATTGTTAAAGTTTGAAACAGCCAACCCTAGAAACCTCACCAGGAAGTTACTGGTCTTTCTGTGTTTTCTTTCAAGAAACTAAGGAAACCGTCATGGACACCAGTTTGCTGCTTGGAAACCCCTTTACCCCTCCCATCTCGATTTTGAGTATCGAAGATTCCAATCAGTAGAGCTAAGTGTAACTGACCAATGGTTGTTTTCAAAGAAGAAGATTGTTAGGGTTAGATAATCAAAGGACCAATCATCATAAAGGTTCAATTTAAGAGCGAGCATAATACGCATTTTTAAGTAAAGAGCTCATGTGACAATGCCCTGACAGAAAAAGTCTATCAAAACTGAGGGATTTTGATACTAAGTCGGACACGCCTTTGGAGGAGCGATCCCCCGTGTCCCCAGCGCTGCAATAAACGAAGTGCCTGCTTCGTAACTTCACGTTGGTGTTACGGAGTTTTATTCCCGATTGCGGTAACACCAGCAGGAGGACGAGGCCATGAGGGAGGAGAAGCCTGGCCAAGATGGCTGCTCCTCCTGCAGCTCCTCCCCAGCCCTGCCCTGGCCGTGGGAGGGGCTCAGCCTCAGCCTCAGCCTCAGCCCAAAGGCTGCAGCACTACGAACGTGCAGAGGGGACGGCAGGCTCCAACAGCGGCAGGAACAGGCCGTCAGCCCCTTCTGCAGCCCGTCAGGTTTTATACCCAGCAGGGCAGGGCCTTTGCTTCACCTCCTAGGCTCACAGAATCACAGACTCACAGAATGGTTTGGCTTGGAAGGGACTTTGAAGATCATCTAGTTCCAAACCCCTGCCATGGGCAGGGACGCCTTCCACCAGACCAGGTTGCTCCAAGCCCCAGCCAACCTGCCCTTGAACACTGCCAGGGATGGGGCAGCCACCACCTCTGTGGGCAACCTGTGCCAGGGCCTCACCATCCTCACAGCGAAGAACTTCTTCCTTACAGCTCATCCAAATCTACCCTCTCTCAGTTTCGGGCCATTACCCCTTGTCCTGTCGCTACATGCCCTGGCAAAAAGGCCCCCTCCAACTCTCTGGTAGACCCCTTTAGTTACTGGAAGGACCTGTGATCCCCTGAGCACAGCTGCAGTGCTGCGGAGTGGCAGGGCCAGGCCTCCTGCAGCTCCTGCTCTTCCAAACCTCTCCGTGCGTCTAAATAAACATGTCGCTTGCTCTCCAGAGAGCTGTGTGAGGGGCCTCCAGGCTGCTAGCGGGGCAGGGTGCGTCGGGGACGGGAAAGGGAGGGTGGGCTCAGGGGAATTCGGGAGGCTGGGCTGTCCCGGCAGGAGGACGAGGCCGGGAGGAGGATAAGCCTGGGCAAGACGGCTGCTCCTCCCGCAGCTCCTGCCCTGCCATGGCTGGGGCTCAGCCCCAGCCCAACGGCTGCACTAAGACCCTGCAGGGCAGGGCCTTCGGCTCAACGCGACCTGTGCTCCAAGCCTCCCCTGAGAGTGGACACCTGAAGCAGTGTCCTTCAGGTCCCAGCCCGGGGGAACGGGTAAGTCGCAGCCCCCTCCCAGGGCTAGCAGAGCTGCCCAGGCACCTGTAGGGACCGGAGCGGAGGGCTTTCCGCGTGCCTGTAGCCGCCTCTCACGGGCAGCTCCACAGCGGTTGCCCCAGACATGAGCTTGCTGAGAGCGGTGGCACCAGAGCCACGTAAGTCCCCTGAGGGTCCCCCCAGGGGTGCGCAGCTGCACCCCCAGGCCAGGCCAGGGCCTCTCAGAGCAAACTAGCCCCGCTGCGGAGCAGCCCGCATGCACGGCCCATGGGTGGTCCCAGGGTCCCCGGACCCCCACGGCTCAGGCAACCCCTCCCTGGTTTGCAGGTGCTCCTGGGGGCCCCCTGTGCGGGCCCTGGCGCTGCAGCCCCGGCTGCACCCGCTGCATCACGGCTGCCCAGGAGCTGCAGCGGATGGTGCCGTCAGCATGGGCTGGGACCGGGGCCTCCGCCACGCCGGATGCCGGCACCTGGCGGGCGGCGTGGCAGGACCTGGAGGAGCTGGTGGAGCGGGGCCACCTGCCCTGCTGCGGCTGCAGCTGCCCCAGGTCCCCCGAGAGCCTCAGTCCCTCCGAGAGCCTGAGAAAGATGGGCCTGACTGGAGAGGGAGAGGGAGAGGGAGAGAGCCCTGTGGAGAGGAGGTCTGCCCGCTCCCCCGGACGCTGCGTGTCGTCGGAGCCTCCCGTGCCCTGAAGGTGCACGCGGCCAGGACAGGACTGGAAATGCGGCTGGGGACCCTGCCCGTGCCGGTGCAGCTGTCCCAGCAGCGAGGGGCGCAGCGGCGGCAGGGCTGCCGTGTCCTGCCGTAGCTCTGCCAGGCATGGCAGAGCCAGCCCTTGCCACGGTGCAGGCTGCGGCCCTCGCTGCAGGCGAGTGCAAACGCCATTGCCGACAACCTCCGAGAGGAGGAAGTCTGGAAGCTGGCGGGGGACCCCAACGCCACCGAGGAGTCCCTGGCCCTGCCGGTGCCATGCCTCCCACCGCTGCTCGCTCCTGTGGACCCACAGCTCCCCCAGGAGCGCAGCATTTGGGGCCCCTGGCCCTGGGACAGACCAGGGCAATGGGGCACCCAGGGAGGGACAGCAGGAGCTGCACAACCGGCATGGCTCTGCGGAGGATCCAGCCATCCAAGCACCAGCGCTGGCGAACGCGGCGAGCCAGAGCCTCCTGCGCCTGGACGGGGGCCAGTCGCCCTGGGACGAGAAGCGCCTCTGGCCTTTCGCTTTAGCCATGGACCCCCTCGTCCTTCCCAGCCTGGACAAGGGGGCAGCAGGGCCAGAATCCAGACTGGCGGCACGATCAGCTGCCATCCTGCCATCAACCATCAGCAACCGGTACGGGGCCGCTCCGAGCAGGGGGGGCCACTCGGGGCCAGCGCTAGCGAGGCCTGGCCCCAGGTGGTGACTGTGCCACCCTCCTGTGCCCAGAGGGCAAGCAAGAAAAAGCTTGGATAGAAGGCTGCAGAGGCTCCCCGTGGCGGTGCAGCAGTCCACGGAGACGCTGCAGCAGTCCCTGCCCAAGCTGGGGCGGGCTGGGGCTGGGCCCCTGGGGCCGTGCCGTGCCTCTCCCCCCTTGCTGATGCTGAAGCGGCTCGTCCAGCCGGACCGGGACACACCGCAGCAGCTCGGGGCATCGCTCCCCTGCCCGGTGACCCCCACGACACCGGGCATCCGCCCGGAGCCGGTCCGCTTCTATGGCCCTGGGCCCAGGGAGGAGGGCAGCCAGGCAGCCCTGGAGGCCAGCACCCTGCCCAGCACGTCCTGCAGCTCCAGCGATGACAGGGACACGGCCGCCACGGGTGCAGTGCTGAGGACACACCGCGGGGTGGCGAAGACCTCGGCAGGGAAGCGTTCACCCTGGTCTCCCCAGGCCTCGTCCCAGCCTTCCCCGCTACGGACCCGAGTCCCGAGTCCCGAGCCCTGGCGAGGAGCACACGCGTGGGTGCCCCACGGAGGCTTCGTGGCACCAGCCCCAAGAGACCCGCAAGGCCATTGGGGCTGCTGCAAGGCACACAGCAGAGCCGCTGATGGCGACTTCCACCCCCTGACCGCAGCCGTCCCTCCGGAGGGGACCACCAGCCCAGAGGGGGACCCCCAGCCAGTACAGCCCGTCCCTGCAGCAGCACGGCAGTGCCCCTGTCACCAGGCACCTGTGCTCGTGCCACCTGCGCCCAGCCCGGGACACTGCAGCCTTGGGGACGGGAAAGGGAGGGTGGGCTCAGGGGCACTCGGGAGGCTGTGCTGTCCCAGCGTTGCAAATATTCTGGTAAAGAAATCAGAATTTATACCCGTCAGCAACAGTTGAGTAAAATTTGTCAGAAAATCGCACTCACGTGGATTAATGCAGTACCCATGGCTCTACTAAGTAAGAGAACATTAAGTAGAAACATTAGCTAATGTTATTCAAAGTGGGTTAAATAAACTCAACGTATAAATATAAGCTATTAGTAAAATGACATTGCAAAATCCATTCACTTTAGGCTTATTACCATTAAAAAAAAACCAACATAGAGTATGTAGGTACACTGGACTTTTCAATGATTCATGTTATATCCACATACCAACTGTGACAGATGATCTAAGTCATTAGATAGACAAAATAAAACATGTAGCTCAAAACAAGATCAAACATAGAAAGGTTTTAGCTAAACAAAATCGTTCAAAACTTTAGATTTTCTCCGACTGCATGGTTGACTGAGCTTTTATAAAATACAATTCTGATAGTCATCATCATTGTTAGAACCTGTGTCACTTTGGGCTGTCTTAAACGAACTGTGACGTAATCCCTGGTCACGTGAGACTACTAAAAAAACTAGTAGCCTCAAACAGAAAAGACGAAAGTATTGAAATGATTTTCAAAACTCTCAAAGGGGGGAAATGTTGCCAATATTCTGGTAAAGAAATCAAAATTTAATCACATAGAAGAGTTAGGTTTGATTAAGAAGTAAAACCGTGAAGCATAATGTATAGGATTGTTAAGTTTGAAGTGTAGCCACAGAACCTCTAGGAACCTTAATATTGTTAAAGTTTGAAACAGCCAACCCTAGAAACCTCACCAGGAAGTTACTGGTCTTTCTGTGTTTTCTTTCAAGAAACTAAGGAAACCGTCATGGACACCAGTTTGCTGCTTGGAAACCCCTTTACCCCTCCCATCTCGATTTTGAGTATCGAAGATTCCAATCAGTAGAGCTAAGTGTAACTGACCAATGGTTGTTTTCAAAGAAGAAGATTGTTAGGGTTAGATAATCAAAGGACCAATCATCATAAAGGTTCAATTTAAGAGCGAGCATAATACGCATTTTTAAGTAAAGAGCTCATGTGACAATGCCCTGACAGAAAAAGTCTATCAAAACTGAGGGATTTTGATACTAAGTCGGACACGCCTTTGGAGGAGCGATCCCCCGTGTCCCCAGCGCTGCAATAAACGAAGTGCCTGCTTCGTAACTTCACGTTGGTGTTACGGAGTTTTATTCCCGATTGCGGTAACACCAGCAGGAGGACGAGGCCATGAGGGAGGAGAAGCCTGGCCAAGATGGCTGCTCCTCCTGCAGCTCCTCCCCAGCCCTGCCCTGGCCGTGGGAGGGGCTCAGCCTCAGCCTCAGCCTCAGCCCAAAGGCTGCAGCACTACGAACGTGCAGAGGGGACGGCAGGCTCCAACAGCGGCAGGAACAGGCCGTCAGCCCCTTCTGCAGCCCGTCAGGTTTTATACCCAGCAGGGCAGGGCCTTTGCTTCACCTCCTAGGCTCACAGAATCACAGACTCACAGAATGGTTTGGCTTGGAAGGGACTTTGAAGATCATCTAGTTCCAAACCCCTGCCATGGGCAGGGACGCCTTCCACCAGACCAGGTTGCTCCAAGCCCCAGCCAACCTGCCCTTGAACACTGCCAGGGATGGGGCAGCCACCACCTCTGTGGGCAACCTGTGCCAGGGCCTCACCATCCTCACAGCGAAGAACTTCTTCCTTACAGCTCATCCAAATCTACCCTCTCTCAGTTTCGGGCCATTACCCCTTGTCCTGTCGCTACATGCCCTGGCAAAAAGGCCCCCTCCAACTCTCTGGTAGACCCCTTTAGTTACTGGAAGGACCTGTGATCCCCTGAGCACAGCTGCAGTGCTGCGGAGTGGCAGGGCCAGGCCTCCTGCAGCTCCTGCTCTTCCAAACCTCTCCGTGCGTCTAAATAAACATGTCGCTTGCTCTCCAGAGAGCTGTGTGAGGGGCCTCCAGGCTGCTAGCGGGGCAGGGTGCGTCGGGGACGGGAAAGGGAGGGTGGGCTCAGGGGAATTCGGGAGGCTGGGCTGTCCCGGCAGGAGGACGAGGCCGGGAGGAGGATAAGCCTGGGCAAGACGGCTGCTCCTCCTGCAGCTCCTGCCCTGCCATGGCTGGGGCTCAGCCCCAGCCCAACGGCTGCACTAAGACCCTGCAGGGCAGGGCCTTCGGCTCAACGCGACCTGTGCTCCAAGCCTCCCCTGAGAGTGGACACCTGAAGCAGTGTCCTTCAGGTCCCAGCCCGGGGGAACGGGTAAGTCGCAGCCCCCTCCCAGGGCTAGCAGAGCTGCCCAGGCACCTGTAGGGACCGGAGCGGAGGGCTTTCCGCGTGCCTGTAGCCGCCTCTCACGGGCAGCTCCACAGCGGTTGCCCCAGACATGAGCTTGCTGAGAGCGGTGGCACCAGAGCCACGTAAGTCCCCTGAGGGTCCCCCCAGGGGTGCGCAGCTGCACCCCCAGGCCAGGCCAGGGCCTCTCAGAGCAAACTAGCCCCGCTGCGGAGCAGCCCGCATGCACGGCCCATGGGTGGTCCCAGGGTCCCCGGACCCCCACGGCTCAGGCAACCCCTCCCTGGTTTGCAGGTGCTCCTGGGGGCCCCCTGTGCGGGCCCTGGCGCTGCAGCCCCGGCTGCACCCGCTGCATCACGGCTGCCCAGGAGCTGCAGCGGATGGTGCCGTCAGCATGGGCTGGGACCGGGGCCTCCGCCACGCCGGATGCCGGCACCTGGCGGGCGGCGTGGCAGGACCTGGAGGAGCTGGTGGAGCGGGGCCACCTGCCCTGCTGCGGCTGCAGCTGCCCCAGGTCCCCCGAGAGCCTCAGTCCCTCCGAGAGCCTGAGAAAGATGGGCCTGACTGGAGAGGGAGAGGGAGAGGGAGAGAGCCCTGTGGAGAGGAGGTCTGCCCGCTCCCCCGGACGCTGCGTGTCGTCGGAGCCTCCCGTGCCCTGAAGGTGCACGCGGCCAGGACAGGACTGGAAATGCGGCTGGGGACCCTGCCCGTGCCGGTGCAGCTGTCCCAGCAGCGAGGGGCGCAGCGGCGGCAGGGCTGCCGTGTCCTGCCGTAGCTCTGCCAGGCATGGCAGAGCCAGCCCTTGCCACGGTGCAGGCTGCGGCCCTCGCTGCAGGCGAGTGCAAACGCCATTGCCGACAACCTCCGAGAGGAGGAAGTCTGGAAGCTGGCGGGGGACCCCAACGCCACCGAGGAGTCCCTGGCCCTGCCGGTGCCATGCCTCCCACCGCTGCTCGCTCCTGTGGACCCACAGCTCCCCCAGGAGCGCAGCATTTGGGGCCCCTGGCCCTGGGACAGACCAGGGCAATGGGGCACCCAGGGAGGGACAGCAGGAGCTGCACAACCGGCATGGCTCTGCGGAGGATCCAGCCATCCAAGCACCAGCGCTGGCGAACGCGGCGAGCCAGAGCCTCCTGCGCCTGGACGGGGGCCAGTCGCCCTGGGACGAGAAGCGCCTCTGGCCTTTCGCTTTAGCCATGGACCCCCTCGTCCTTCCCAGCCTGGACAAGGGGGCAGCAGGGCCAGAATCCAGACTGGCGGCACGATCAGCTGCCATCCTGCCATCAACCATCAGCAACCGGTACGGGGCCGCTCCGAGCAGGGGGGGCCACTCGGGGCCAGCGCTAGCGAGGCCTGGCCCCAGGTGGTGACTGTGCCACCCTCCTGTGCCCAGAGGGCAAGCAAGAAAAAGCTTGGATAGAAGGCTGCAGAGGCTCCCCGTGGCGGTGCAGCAGTCCACGGAGACGCTGCAGCAGTCCCTGCCCAAGCTGGGGCGGGCTGGGGCTGGGCCCCTGGGGCCGTGCCGTGCCTCTCCCCCCTTGCTGATGCTGAAGCGGCTCGTCCAGCCGGACCGGGACACACCGCAGCAGCTCGGGGCATCGCTCCCCTGCCCGGTGACCCCCACGACACCGGGCATCCGCCCGGAGCCGGTCCGCTTCTATGGCCCTGGGCCCAGGGAGGAGGGCAGCCAGGCAGCCCTGGAGGCCAGCACCCTGCCCAGCACGTCCTGCAGCTCCAGCGATGACAGGGACACGGCCGCCACGGGTGCAGTGCTGAGGACACACCGCGGGGTGGCGAAGACCTCGGCAGGGAAGCGTTCACCCTGGTCTCCCCAGGCCTCGTCCCAGCCTTCCCCGCTACGGACCCGAGTCCCGAGTCCCGAGCCCTGGCGAGGAGCACACGCGTGGGTGCCCCACGGAGGCTTCGTGGCACCAGCCCCAAGAGACCCGCAAGGCCATTGGGGCTGCTGCAAGGCACACAGCAGAGCCGCTGATGGCGACTTCCACCCCCTGACCGCAGCCGTCCCTCCGGAGGGGACCACCAGCCCAGAGGGGGACCCCCAGCCAGTACAGCCCGTCCCTGCAGCAGCACGGCAGTGCCCCTGTCACCAGGCACCTGTGCTCGTGCCACCTGCGCCCAGCCCGGGACACTGCAGCCTTGGGGACGGGAAAGGGAGGGTGGGCTCAGGGGCACTCGGGAGGCTGTGCTGTCCCAGCGTTGCAAATATTCTGGTAAAGAAATCAGAATTTATACCCGTCAGCAACAGTTGAGTAAAATTTGTCAGAAAATCGCACTCACGTGGATTAATGCAGTACCCATGGCTCTACTAAGTAAGAGAACATTAAGTAGAAACATTAGCTAATGTTATTCAAAGTGGGTTAAATAAACTCAACGTATAAATATAAGCTATTAGTAAAATGACATTGCAAAATCCATTCACTTTAGGCTTATTACCATTAAAAAAAAACCAACATAGAGTATGTAGGTACACTGGACTTTTCAATGATTCATGTTATATCCACATACCAACTGTGACAGATGATCTAAGTCATTAGATAGACAAAATAAAACATGTAGCTCAAAACAAGATCAAACATAGAAAGGTTTTAGCTAAACAAAATCGTTCAAAACTTTAGATTTTCTCCGACTGCATGGTTGACTGAGCTTTTATAAAATACAATTCTGATAGTCATCATCATTGTTAGAACCTGTGTCACTTTGGGCTGTCTTAAACGAACTGTGACGTAATCCCTGGTCACGTGAGACTACTAAAAAAACTAGTAGCCTCAAACAGAAAAGACGAAAGTATTGAAATGATTTTCAAAACTCTCAAAGGGGGGAAATGTTGCCAATATTCTGGTAAAGAAATCAAAATTTAATCACATAGAAGAGTTAGGTTTGATTAAGAAGTAAAACCGTGAAGCATAATGTATAGGATTGTTAAGTTTGAAGTGTAGCCACAGAACCTCTAGGAACCTTAATATTGTTAAAGTTTGAAACAGCCAACCCTAGAAACCTCACCAGGAAGTTACTGGTCTTTCTGTGTTTTCTTTCAAGAAACTAAGGAAACCGTCATGGACACCAGTTTGCTGCTTGGAAACCCCTTTACCCCTCCCATCTCGATTTTGAGTATCGAAGATTCCAATCAGTAGAGCTAAGTGTAACTGACCAATGGTTGTTTTCAAAGAAGAAGATTGTTAGGGTTAGATAATCAAAGGACCAATCATCATAAAGGTTCAATTTAAGAGCGAGCATAATACGCATTTTTAAGTAAAGAGCTCATGTGACAATGCCCTGACAGAAAAAGTCTATCAAAACTGAGGGATTTTGATACTAAGTCGGACACGCCTTTGGAGGAGCGATCCCCCGTGTCCCCAGCGCTGCAATAAACGAAGTGCCTGCTTCGTAACTTCACGTTGGTGTTACGGAGTTTTATTCCCGATTGCGGTAACACCAGCAGGAGGACGAGGCCATGAGGGAGGAGAAGCCTGGCCAAGATGGCTGCTCCTCCTGCAGCTCCTCCCCAGCCCTGCCCTGGCCGTGGGAGGGGCTCAGCCTCAGCCTCAGCCTCAGCCCAAAGGCTGCAGCACTACGAACGTGCAGAGGGGACGGCAGGCTCCAACAGCGGCAGGAACAGGCCGTCAGCCCCTTCTGCAGCCCGTCAGGTTTTATACCCAGCAGGGCAGGGCCTTTGCTTCACCTCCTAGGCTCACAGAATCACAGACTCACAGAATGGTTTGGCTTGGAAGGGACTTTGAAGATCATCTAGTTCCAAACCCCTGCCATGGGCAGGGACGCCTTCCACCAGACCAGGTTGCTCCAAGCCCCAGCCAACCTGCCCTTGAACACTGCCAGGGATGGGGCAGCCACCACCTCTGTGGGCAACCTGTGCCAGGGCCTCACCATCCTCACAGCGAAGAACTTCTTCCTTACAGCTCATCCAAATCTACCCTCTCTCAGTTTCGGGCCATTACCCCTTGTCCTGTCGCTACATGCCCTGGCAAAAAGGCCCCCTCCAACTCTCTGGTAGACCCCTTTAGTTACTGGAAGGACCTGTGATCCCCTGAGCACAGCTGCAGTGCTGCGGAGTGGCAGGGCCAGGCCTCCTGCAGCTCCTGCTCTTCCAAACCTCTCCGTGCGTCTAAATAAACATGTCGCTTGCTCTCCAGAGAGCTGTGTGAGGGGCCTCCAGGCTGCTAGCGGGGCAGGGTGCGTCGGGGACGGGAAAGGGAGGGTGGGCTCAGGGGAATTCGGGAGGCTGGGCTGTCCCGGCAGGAGGACGAGGCCGGGAGGAGGATAAGCCTGGGCAAGACGGCTGCTCCTCCCGCAGCTCCTGCCCTGCCATGGCTGGGGCTCAGCCCCAGCCCAACGGCTGCACTAAGACCCTGCAGGGCAGGGCCTTCGGCTCAACGCGACCTGTGCTCCAAGCCTCCCCTGAGAGTGGACACCTGAAGCAGTGTCCTTCAGGTCCCAGCCCGGGGGAACGGGTAAGTCGCAGCCCCCTCCCAGGGCTAGCAGAGCTGCCCAGGCACCTGTAGGGACCGGAGCGGAGGGCTTTCCGCGTGCCTGTAGCCGCCTCTCACGGGCAGCTCCACAGCGGTTGCCCCAGACATGAGCTTGCTGAGAGCGGTGGCACCAGAGCCACGTAAGTCCCCTGAGGGTCCCCCCAGGGGTGCGCAGCTGCACCCCCAGGCCAGGCCAGGGCCTCTCAGAGCAAACTAGCCCCGCTGCGGAGCAGCCCGCATGCACGGCCCATGGGTGGTCCCAGGGTCCCCGGACCCCCACGGCTCAGGCAACCCCTCCCTGGTTTGCAGGTGCTCCTGGGGGCCCCCTGTGCGGGCCCTGGCGCTGCAGCCCCGGCTGCACCCGCTGCATCACGGCTGCCCAGGAGCTGCAGCGGATGGTGCCGTCAGCATGGGCTGGGACCGGGGCCTCCGCCACGCCGGATGCCGGCACCTGGCGGGCGGCGTGGCAGGACCTGGAGGAGCTGGTGGAGCGGGGCCACCTGCCCTGCTGCGGCTGCAGCTGCCCCAGGTCCCCCGAGAGCCTCAGTCCCTCCGAGAGCCTGAGAAAGATGGGCCTGACTGGAGAGGGAGAGGGAGAGGGAGAGAGCCCTGTGGAGAGGAGGTCTGCCCGCTCCCCCGGACGCTGCGTGTCGTCGGAGCCTCCCGTGCCCTGAAGGTGCACGCGGCCAGGACAGGACTGGAAATGCGGCTGGGGACCCTGCCCGTGCCGGTGCAGCTGTCCCAGCAGCGAGGGGCGCAGCGGCGGCAGGGCTGCCGTGTCCTGCCGTAGCTCTGCCAGGCATGGCAGAGCCAGCCCTTGCCACGGTGCAGGCTGCGGCCCTCGCTGCAGGCGAGTGCAAACGCCATTGCCGACAACCTCCGAGAGGAGGAAGTCTGGAAGCTGGCGGGGGACCCCAACGCCACCGAGGAGTCCCTGGCCCTGCCGGTGCCATGCCTCCCACCGCTGCTCGCTCCTGTGGACCCACAGCTCCCCCAGGAGCGCAGCATTTGGGGCCCCTGGCCCTGGGACAGACCAGGGCAATGGGGCACCCAGGGAGGGACAGCAGGAGCTGCACAACCGGCATGGCGCTGCGGAGGATCCAGCCATCCAAGCACCAGCGCTGGCGAACGCGGCGAGCCAGAGCCTCCTGCGCCTGGACGGGGGCCAGTCGCCCTGGGACGAGAAGCGCCTCTGGCCTTTCGCTTTAGCCATGGACCCCCTCGTCCTTCCCAGCCTGGACAAGGGGGCAGCAGGGCCAGAATCCAGACTGGCGGCACGATCAGCTGCCATCCTGCCATCAACCATCAGCAACCGGTACGGGGCCGCTCCGAGCAGGGGGGGCCACTCGGGGCCAGCGCTAGCGAGGCCTGGCCCCAGGTGGTGACTGTGCCACCCTCCTGTGCCCAGAGGGCAAGCAAGAAAAAGCTTGGATAGAAGGCTGCAGAGGCTCCCCGTGGCGGTGCAGCAGTCCACGGAGACGCTGCAGCAGTCCCTGCCCAAGCTGGGGCGGGCTGGGGCTGGGCCCCTGGGGCCGTGCCGTGCCTCTCCCCCCTTGCTGATGCTGAAGCGGCTCGTCCAGCCGGACCGGGACACACCGCAGCAGCTCGGGGCATCGCTCCCCTGCCCGGTGACCCCCACGACACCGGGCATCCGCCCGGAGCCGGTCCGCTTCTATGGCCCTGGGCCCAGGGAGGAGGGCAGCCAGGCAGCCCTGGAGGCCAGCACCCTGCCCAGCACGTCCTGCAGCTCCAGCGATGACAGGGACACGGCCGCCACGGGTGCAGTGCTGAGGACACACCGCGGGGTGGCGAAGACCTCGGCAGGGAAGCGTTCACCCTGGTCTCCCCAGGCCTCGTCCCAGCCTTCCCCGCTACGGACCCGAGTCCCGAGTCCCGAGCCCTGGCGAGGAGCACACGCGTGGGTGCCCCACGGAGGCTTCGTGGCACCAGCCCCAAGAGACCCGCAAGGCCATTGGGGCTGCTGCAAGGCACACAGCAGAGCCGCTGATGGCGACTTCCACCCCCTGACCGCAGCCGTCCCTCCGGAGGGGACCACCAGCCCAGAGGGGGACCCCCAGCCAGTACAGCCCGTCCCTGCAGCAGCACGGCAGTGCCCCTGTCACCAGGCACCTGTGCTCGTGCCACCTGCGCCCAGCCCGGGACACTGCAGCCTTGGGGACGGGAAAGGGAGGGTGGGCTCAGGGGCACTCGGGAGGCTGTGCTGTCCCAGCGTTGCAAATATTCTGGTAAAGAAATCAGAATTTATACCCGTCAGCAACAGTTGAGTAAAATTTGTCAGAAAATCGCACTCACGTGGATTAATGCAGTACCCATGGCTCTACTAAGTAAGAGAACATTAAGTAGAAACATTAGCTAATGTTATTCAAAGTGGGTTAAATAAACTCAACGTATAAATATAAGCTATTAGTAAAATGACATTGCAAAATCCATTCACTTTAGGCTTATTACCATTAAAAAAAAACCAACATAGAGTATGTAGGTACACTGGACTTTTCAATGATTCATGTTATATCCACATACCAACTGTGACAGATGATCTAAGTCATTAGATAGACAAAATAAAACATGTAGCTCAAAACAAGATCAAACATAGAAAGGTTTTAGCTAAACAAAATCGTTCAAAACTTTAGATTTTCTCTGACTGCATGGTTGACTGAGCTTTTATAAAATACAATTCTGATAGTCATCATCATTGTTAGAACCTGTGTCACTTTGGGCTGTCTTAAACGAACTGTGACGTAATCCCTGGTCACGTGAGACTACTAAAAAAACTAGTAGCCTCAAACAGAAAAGACGAAAGTATTGAAATGATTTTCAAAACTCTCAAAGGGGGGAAATGTTGCCAATATTCTGGTAAAGAAATCAAAATTTAATCACATAGAAGAGTTAGGTTTGATTAAGAAGTAAAACCGTGAAGCATAATGTATAGGATTGTTAAGTTTGAAGTGTAGCCACAGAACCTCTAGGAACCTTAATATTGTTAAAGTTTGAAACAGCCAACCCTAGAAACCTCACCAGGAAGTTACTGGTCTTTCTGTGTTTTCTTTCAAGAAACTAAGGAAACCGTCATGGACACCAGTTTGCTGCTTGGAAACCCCTTTACCCCTCCCATCTCGATTTTGAGTATCGAAGATTCCAATCAGTAGAGCTAAGTGTAACTGACCAATGGTTGTTTTCAAAGAAGAAGATTGTTAGGGTTAGATAATCAAAGGACCAATCATCATAAAGGTTCAATTTAAGAGCGAGCATAATACGCATTTTTAAGTAAAGAGCTCATGTGACAATGCCCTGACAGAAAAAGTCTATCAAAACTGAGGGATTTTGATACTAAGTCGGACACGCCTTTGGAGGAGCGATCCCCCGTGTCCCCAGCGCTGCAATAAACGAAGTGCCTGCTTCGTAACTTCACGTTGGTGTTACGGAGTTTTATTCCCGATTGCGGTAACACCAGCAGGAGGACGAGGCCATGAGGGAGGAGAAGCCTGGCCAAGATGGCTGCTCCTCCTGCAGCTCCTCCCCAGCCCTGCCCTGGCCGTGGGAGGGGCTCAGCCTCAGCCTCAGCCTCAGCCCAAAGGCTGCAGCACTACGAACGTGCAGAGGGGACGGCAGGCTCCAACAGCGGCAGGAACAGGCCGTCAGCCCCTTCTGCAGCCCGTCAGGTTTTATACCCAGCAGGGCAGGGCCTTTGCTTCACCTCCTAGGCTCACAGAATCACAGACTCACAGAATGGTTTGGCTTGGAAGGGACTTTGAAGATCATCTAGTTCCAAACCCCTGCCATGGGCAGGGACGCCTTCCACCAGACCAGGTTGCTCCAAGCCCCAGCCAACCTGCCCTTGAACACTGCCAGGGATGGGGCAGCCACCACCTCTGTGGGCAACCTGTGCCAGGGCCTCACCATCCTCACAGCGAAGAACTTCTTCCTTACAGCTCATCCAAATCTACCCTCTCTCAGTTTCGGGCCATTACCCCTTGTCCTGTCGCTACATGCCCTGGCAAAAAGGCCCCCTCCAACTCTCTGGTAGACCCCTTTAGTTACTGGAAGGACCTGTGATCCCCTGAGCACAGCTGCAGTGCTGCGGAGTGGCAGGGCCAGGCCTCCTGCAGCTCCTGCTCTTCCAAACCTCTCCGTGCGTCTAAATAAACATGTCGCTTGCTCTCCAGAGAGCTGTGTGAGGGGCCTCCAGGCTGCTAGCGGGGCAGGGTGCGTCGGGGACGGGAAAGGGAGGGTGGGCTCAGGGGAATTCGGGAGGCTGGGCTGTCCCGGCAGGAGGACGAGGCCGGGAGGAGGATAAGCCTGGGCAAGACGGCTGCTCCTCCCGCAGCTCCTGCCCTGCCATGGCTGGGGCTCAGCCCCAGCCCAACGGCTGCACTAAGACCCTGCAGGGCAGGGCCTTCGGCTCAACGCGACCTGTGCTCCAAGCCTCCCCTGAGAGTGGACACCTGAAGCAGTGTCCTTCAGGTCCCAGCCCGGGGGAACGGGTAAGTCGCAGCCCCCTCCCAGGGCTAGCAGAGCTGCCCAGGCACCTGTAGGGACCGGAGCGGAGGGCTTTCCGCGTGCCTGTAGCCGCCTCTCACGGGCAGCTCCACAGCGGTTGCCCCAGACATGAGCTTGCTGAGAGCGGTGGCACCAGAGCCACGTAAGTCCCCTGAGGGTCCCCCCAGGGGTGCGCAGCTGCACCCCCAGGCCAGGCCAGGGCCTCTCAGAGCAAACTAGCCCCGCTGCGGAGCAGCCCGCATGCACGGCCCATGGGTGGTCCCAGGGTCCCCGGACCCCCACGGCTCAGGCAACCCCTCCCTGGTTTGCAGGTGCTCCTGGGGGCCCCCTGTGCGGGCCCTGGCGCTGCAGCCCCGGCTGCACCCGCTGCATCACGGCTGCCCAGGAGCTGCAGCGGATGGTGCCGTCAGCATGGGCTGGGACCGGGGCCTCCGCCACGCCGGATGCCGGCACCTGGCGGGCGGCGTGGCAGGACCTGGAGGAGCTGGTGGAGCGGGGCCACCTGCCCTGCTGCGGCTGCAGCTGCCCCAGGTCCCCCGAGAGCCTCAGTCCCTCCGAGAGCCTGAGAAAGATGGGCCTGACTGGAGAGGGAGAGGGAGAGGGAGAGAGCCCTGTGGAGAGGAGGTCTGCCCGCTCCCCCGGACGCTGCGTGTCGTCGGAGCCTCCCGTGCCCTGAAGGTGCACGCGGCCAGGACAGGACTGGAAATGCGGCTGGGGACCCTGCCCGTGCCGGTGCAGCTGTCCCAGCAGCGAGGGGCGCAGCGGCGGCAGGGCTGCCGTGTCCTGCCGTAGCTCTGCCAGGCATGGCAGAGCCAGCCCTTGCCACGGTGCAGGCTGCGGCCCTCGCTGCAGGCGAGTGCAAACGCCATTGCCGACAACCTCCGAGAGGAGGAAGTCTGGAAGCTGGCGGGGGACCCCAACGCCACCGAGGAGTCCCTGGCCCTGCCGGTGCCATGCCTCCCACCGCTGCTCGCTCCTGTGGACCCACAGCTCCCCCAGGAGCGCAGCATTTGGGGCCCCTGGCCCTGGGACAGACCAGGGCAATGGGGCACCCAGGGAGGGACAGCAGGAGCTGCACAACCGGCATGGCTCTGCGGAGGATCCAGCCATCCAAGCACCAGCGCTGGCGAACGCGGCGAGCCAGAGCCTCCTGCGCCTGGACGGGGGCCAGTCGCCCTGGGACGAGAAGCGCCTCTGGCCTTTCGCTTTAGCCATGGACCCCCTCGTCCTTCCCAGCCTGGACAAGGGGGCAGCAGGGCCAGAATCCAGACTGGCGGCACGATCAGCTGCCATCCTGCCATCAACCATCAGCAACCGGTACGGGGCCGCTCCGAGCAGGGGGGGCCACTCGGGGCCAGCGCTAGCGAGGCCTGGCCCCAGGTGGTGACTGTGCCACCCTCCTGTGCCCAGAGGGCAAGCAAGAAAAAGCTTGGATAGAAGGCTGCAGAGGCTCCCCGTGGCGGTGCAGCAGTCCACGGAGACGCTGCAGCAGTCCCTGCCCAAGCTGGGGCGGGCTGGGGCTGGGCCCCTGGGGCCGTGCCGTGCCTCTCCCCCCTTGCTGATGCTGAAGCGGCTCGTCCAGCCGGACCGGGACACACCGCAGCAGCTCGGGGCATCGCTCCCCTGCCCGGTGACCCCCACGACACCGGGCATCCGCCCGGAGCCGGTCCGCTTCTATGGCCCTGGGCCCAGGGAGGAGGGCAGCCAGGCAGCCCTGGAGGCCAGCACCCTGCCCAGCACGTCCTGCAGCTCCAGCGATGACAGGGACACGGCCGCCACGGGTGCAGTGCTGAGGACACACCGCGGGGTGGCGAAGACCTCGGCAGGGAAGCGTTCACCCTGGTCTCCCCAGGCCTCGTCCCAGCCTTCCCCGCTACGGACCCGAGTCCCGAGTCCCGAGCCCTGGCGAGGAGCACACGCGTGGGTGCCCCACGGAGGCTTCGTGGCACCAGCCCCAAGAGACCCGCAAGGCCATTGGGGCTGCTGCAAGGCACACAGCAGAGCCGCTGATGGCGACTTCCACCCCCTGACCGCAGCCGTCCCTCCGGAGGGGACCACCAGCCCAGAGGGGGACCCCCAGCCAGTACAGCCCGTCCCTGCAGCAGCACGGCAGTGCCCCTGTCACCAGGCACCTGTGCTCGTGCCACCTGCGCCCAGCCCGGGACACTGCAGCCTTGGGGACGGGAAAGGGAGGGTGGGCTCAGGGGCACTCGGGAGGCTGTGCTGTCCCAGCGTTGCAAATATTCTGGTAAAGAAATCAGAATTTATACCCGTCAGCAACAGTTGAGTAAACTTTGTCAGAAAATCGCACTCACGTGGATTAATGCAGTACCCATGGCTCTACTAAGTAAGAGAACATTAAGTAGAAACATTAGCTAATGTTATTCAAAGTGGGTTAAATAAACTCAACGTATAAATATAAGCTATTAGTAAAATGACATTGCAAAATCCATTCACTTTAGGCTTATTACCATTAAAAAAAACCCAACATAGAGTATGTAGGTACACTGGACTTTTCAATGATTCATGTTATATCCACATACCAACTGTGACAGATGATCTAAGTCATTAGATAGACAAAATAAAACATGTAGCTCAAAACAAGATCAAACATAGAAAGGTTTTAGCTAAACAAAATCGTTCAAAACTTTAGATTTTCTCTGACTGCATGGTTGACTGAGCTTTTATAAAATACAATTCTGATAGTCATCATCATTGTTAGAACCTGTGTCACTTTGGGCTGTCTTAAACGAACTGTGACGTAATCCCTGGTCACGTGAGACTACTAAAAAAACTAGTAGCCTCAAACAGAAAAGACGAAAGTATTGAAATGATTTTCAAAACTCTCAAAGGGGGGAAATGTTGCCAATATTCTGGTAAAGAAATCAAAATTTAATCACATAGAAGAGTTAGGTTTGATTAAGAAGTAAAACCGTGAAGCATAATGTATAGGATTGTTAAGTTTGAAGTGTAGCCACAGAACCTCTAGGAACCTTAATATTGTTAAAGTTTGAAACAGCCAACCCTAGAAACCTCACCAGGAAGTTACTGGTCTTTCTGTGTTTTCTTTCAAGAAACTAAGGAAACCGTCATGGACACCAGTTTGCTGCTTGGAAACCCCTTTACCCCTCCCATCTCGATTTTGAGTATCGAAGATTCCAATCAGTAGAGCTAAGTGTAACTGACCAATGGTTGTTTTCAAAGAAGAAGATTGTTAGGGTTAGATAATCAAAGGACCAATCATCATAAAGGTTCAATTTAAGAGCGAGCATAATACGCATTTTTAAGTAAAGAGCTCATGTGACAATGCCCTGACAGAAAAAGTCTATCAAAACTGAGGGATTTTGATACTAAGTCGGACACGCCTTTGGAGGAGCGATCCCCCGTGTCCCCAGCGCTGCAATAAACGAAGTGCCTGCTTCGTAACTTCACGTTGGTGTTACGGAGTTTTATTCCCGATTGCGGTAACACCAGCAGGAGGACGAGGCCATGAGGGAGGAGAAGCCTGGCCAAGATGGCTGCTCCTCCTGCAGCTCCTCCCCAGCCCTGCCCTGGCCGTGGGAGCGGCTCAGCCTCAGCCTCAGCCTCAGCCCAAAGGCTGCAGCACTACGAACGTGCAGAGGGGACGGCAGGCTCCAACAGCGGCAGGAACAGGCCGTCAGCCCCTTCTGCAGCCCGTCAGGTTTTATACCCAGCAGGGCAGGGCAGGGCCTTTGCTTCACCTCCTAGGCTCACAGAATCACAGACTCACAGAATGGTTTGGCTTGGAAGGGACTTTGAAGATCATCTAGTTCCAAACCCCTGCCATGGGCAGGGACGCCTTCCACCAGACCAGGTTGCTCCAAGCCCCAGCCAACCTGCCCTTGAACACTGCCAGGGATGGGGCAGCCACCACCTCTGTGGGCAACCTGTGCCAGGGCCTCACCATCCTCACAGCGAAGAACTTCTTCCTTACAGCTCATCCAAATCTACCCTCTCTCAGTTTCGGGCCATTACCCCTTGTCCTGTCGCTACATGCCCTGGCAAAAAGGCCCCCTCCAACTCTCTGGTAGACCCCTTTAGTTACTGGAAGGACCTGTGATCCCCTGAGCACAGCTGCAGTGCTGCGGAGTGGCAGGGCCAGGCCTCCTGCAGCTCCTGCTCTTCCAAACCTCTCCGTGCGTCTAAATAAACATGTCGCTTGCTCTCCAGAGAGCTGTGTGAGGGGCCTCCAGGCTGCTAGCGGGGCAGGGTGCGTCGGGGACGGGAAAGGGAGGGTGGGCTCAGGGGAATTCGGGAGGCTGGGCTGTCCCGGCAGGAGGACGAGGCCGGGAGGAGGATAAGCCTGGGCAAGACGGCTGCTCCTCCCGCAGCTCCTGCCCTGCCATGGCTGGGGCTCAGCCCCAGCCCAACGGCTGCACTAAGACCCTGCAGGGCAGGGCCTTCGGCTCAACGCGACCTGTGCTCCAAGCCTCCCCTGAGAGTGGACACCTGAAGCAGTGTCCTTCAGGTCCCAGCCCGGGGGAACGGGTAAGTCGCAGCCCCCTCCCAGGGCTAGCAGAGCTGCCCAGGCACCTGTAGGGACCGGAGCGGAGGGCTTTCCGCGTGCCTGTAGCCGCCTCTCACGGGCAGCTCCACAGCGGTTGCCCCAGACATGAGCTTGCTGAGAGCGGTGGCACCAGAGCCACGTAAGTCCCCTGAGGGTCCCCCCAGGGGTGCGCAGCTGCACCCCCAGGCCAGGCCAGGGCCTCTCAGAGCAAACTAGCCCCGCTGCGGAGCAGCCCGCATGCACGGCCCATGGGTGGTCCCAGGGTCCCCGGACCCCCACGGCTCAGGCAACCCCTCCCTGGTTTGCAGGTGCTCCTGGGGGCCCCCTGTGCGGGCCCTGGCGCTGCAGCCCCGGCTGCACCCGCTGCATCACGGCTGCCCAGGAGCTGCAGCGGATGGTGCCGTCAGCATGGGCTGGGACCGGGGCCTCCGCCACGCCGGATGCCGGCACCTGGCGGGCGGCGTGGCAGGACCTGGAGGAGCTGGTGGAGCGGGGCCACCTGCCCTGCTGCGGCTGCAGCTGCCCCAGGTCCCCCGAGAGCCTCAGTCCCTCCGAGAGCCTGAGAAAGATGGGCCTGACTGGAGAGGGAGAGGGAGAGGGAGAGAGCCCTGTGGAGAGGAGGTCTGCCCGCTCCCCCGGACGCTGCGTGTCGTCGGAGCCTCCCGTGCCCTGAAGGTGCACGCGGCCAGGACAGGACTGGAAATGCGGCTGGGGACCCTGCCCGTGCCGGTGCAGCTGTCCCAGCAGCGAGGGGCGCAGCGGCGGCAGGGCTGCCGTGTCCTGCCGTAGCTCTGCCAGGCATGGCAGAGCCAGCCCTTGCCACGGTGCAGGCTGCGGCCCTCGCTGCAGGCGAGTGCAAACGCCATTGCCGACAACCTCCGAGAGGAGGAAGTCTGGAAGCTGGCGGGGGACCCCAACGCCACCGAGGAGTCCCTGGCCCTGCCGGTGCCATGCCTCCCACCGCTGCTCGCTCCTGTGGACCCACAGCTCCCCCAGGAGCGCAGCATTTGGGGCCCCTGGCCCTGGGACAGACCAGGGCAATGGGGCACCCAGGGAGGGACAGCAGGAGCTGCACAACCGGCATGGCTCTGCGGAGGATCCAGCCATCCAAGCACCAGCGCTGGCGAACGCGGCGAGCCAGAGCCTCCTGCGCCTGGACGGGGGCCAGTCGCCCTGGGACGAGAAGCGCCTCTGGCCTTTCGCTTTAGCCATGGACCCCCTCGTCCTTCCCAGCCTGGACAAGGGGGCAGCAGGGCCAGAATCCAGACTGGCGGCACGATCAGCTGCCATCCTGCCATCAACCATCAGCAACCGGTACGGGGCCGCTCCGAGCAGGGGGGGCCACTCGGGGCCAGCGCTAGCGAGGCCTGGCCCCAGGTGGTGACTGTGCCACCCTCCTGTGCCCAGAGGGCAAGCAAGAAAAAGCTTGGATAGAAGGCTGCAGAGGCTCCCCGTGGCGGTGCAGCAGTCCACGGAGACGCTGCAGCAGTCCCTGCCCAAGCTGGGGCGGGCTGGGGCTGGGCCCCTGGGGCCGTGCCGTGCCTCTCCCCCCTTGCTGATGCTGAAGCGGCTCGTCCAGCCGGACCGGGACACACCGCAGCAGCTCGGGGCATCGCTCCCCTGCCCGGTGACCCCCACGACACCGGGCATCCGCCCGGAGCCGGTCCGCTTCTATGGCCCTGGGCCCAGGGAGGAGGGCAGCCAGGCAGCCCTGGAGGCCAGCACCCTGCCCAGCACGTCCTGCAGCTCCAGCGATGACAGGGACACGGCCGCCACGGGTGCAGTGCTGAGGACACACCGCGGGGTGGCGAAGACCTCGGCAGGGAAGCGTTCACCCTGGTCTCCCCACGCCTCGTCCCAGCCTTCCCCGCTACGGACCCGAGTCCCGAGTCCCGAGCCCTGGCGAGGAGCACACGCGTGGGTGCCCCACGGAGGCTTCGTGGCACCAGCCCCAAGAGACCCGCAAGGCCATTGGGGCTGCTGCAAGGCACACAGCAGAGCCGCTGATGGCGACTTCCACCCCCTGACCGCAGCCGTCCCTCCGGAGGGGACCACCAGCCCAGAGGGGGACCCCCAGCCAGTACAGCCCGTCCCTGCAGCAGCACGGCAGTGCCCCTGTCACCAGGCACCTGTGCTCGTGCCACCTGCGCCCAGCCCGGGACACTGCAGCCTTGGGGACGGGAAAGGGAGGGTGGGCTCAGGGGCACTCGGGAGGCTGTGCTGTCCCAGCGTTGCAAATATTCTGGTAAAGAAATCAGAATTTATACCCGTCAGCAACAGTTGAGTAAAATTTGTCAGAAAATCGCACTCACGTGGATTAATGCAGTACCCATGGCTCTACTAAGTAAGAGAACATTAAGTAGAAACATTAGCTAATGTTATTCAAAGTGGGTTAAATAAACTCAACGTATAAATATAAGCTATTAGTAAAATGACATTGCAAAATCCATTCACTTTAGGCTTATTACCATTAAAAAAAAACCAACATAGAGTATGTAGGTACACTGGACTTTTCAATGATTCATGTTATATCCACATACCAACTGTGACAGATGATCTAAGTCATTAGATAGACAAAATAAAACATGTAGCTCAAAACAAGATCAAACATAGAAAGGTTTTAGCTAAACAAAATCGTTCAAAACTTTAGATTTTCTCCGACTGCATGGTTGACTGAGCTTTTATAAAATACAATTCTGATAGTCATCATCATTGTTAGAACCTGTGTCACTTTGGGCTGTCTTAAACGAACTGTGACGTAATCCCTGGTCACGTGAGACTACTAAAAAAACTAGTAGCCTCAAACAGAAAAGACGAAAGTATTGAAATGATTTTCAAAACTCTCAAAGGGGGGAAATGTTGCCAATATTCTGGTAAAGAAATCAAAATTTAATCACATAGAAGAGTTAGGTTTGATTAAGAAGTAAAACCGTGAAGCATAATGTATAGGATTGTTAAGTTTGAAGTGTAGCCACAGAACCTCTAGGAACCTTAATATTGTTAAAGTTTGAAACAGCCAACCCTAGAAACCTCACCAGGAAGTTACTGGTCTTTCTGTGTTTTCTTTCAAGAAACTAAGGAAACCGTCATGGACACCAGTTTGCTGCTTGGAAACCCCTTTACCCCTCCCATCTCGATTTTGAGTATCGAAGATTCCAATCAGTAGAGCTAAGTGTAACTGACCAATGGTTGTTTTCAAAGAAGAAGATTGTTAGGGTTAGATAATCAAAGGACCAATCATCATAAAGGTTCAATTTAAGAGCGAGCATAATACGCATTTTTAAGTAAAGAGCTCATGTGACAATGCCCTGACAGAAAAAGTCTATCAAAACTGAGGGATTTTGATACTAAGTCGGACACGCCTTTGGAGGAGCGATCCCCCGTGTCCCCAGCGCTGCAATAAACGAAGTGCCTGCTTCGTAACTTCACGTTGGTGTTACGGAGTTTTATTCCCGATTGCGGTAACACCAGCAGGAGGACGAGGCCATGAGGGAGGAGAAGCCTGGCCAAGATGGCTGCTCCTCCTGCAGCTCCTCCCCAGCCCTGCCCTGGCCGTGGGAGGGGCTCAGCCTCAGCCTCAGCCTCAGCCCAAAGGCTGCAGCACTACGAACGTGCAGAGGGGACGGCAGGCTCCAACAGCGGCAGGAACAGGCCGTCAGCCCCTTCTGCAGCCCGTCAGGTTTTATACCCAGCAGGGCAGGGCCTTTGCTTCACCTCCTAGGCTCACAGAATCACAGACTCACAGAATGGTTTGGCTTGGAAGGGACTTTGAAGATCATCTAGTTCCAAACCCCTGCCATGGGCAGGGACGCCTTCCACCAGACCAGGTTGCTCCAAGCCCCAGCCAACCTGCCCTTGAACACTGCCAGGGATGGGGCAGCCACCACCTCTGTGGGCAACCTGTGCCAGGGCCTCACCATCCTCACAGCGAAGAACTTCTTCCTTACAGCTCATCCAAATCTACCCTCTCTCAGTTTCGGGCCATTACCCCTTGTCCTGTCGCTACATGCCCTGGCAAAAAGGCCCCCTCCAACTCTCTGGTAGACCCCTTTAGTTACTGGAAGGACCTGTGATCCCCTGAGCACAGCTGCAGTGCTGCGGAGTGGCAGGGCCAGGCCTCCTGCAGCTCCTGCTCTTCCAAACCTCTCCGTGCGTCTAAATAAACATGTCGCTTGCTCTCCAGAGAGCTGTGTGAGGGGCCTCCAGGCTGCTAGCGGGGCAGGGTGCGTCGGGGACGGGAAAGGGAGGGTGGGCTCAGGGGAATTCGGGAGGCTGGGCTGTCCCGGCAGGAGGACGAGGCCGGGAGGAGGATAAGCCTGGGCAAGACGGCTGCTCCTCCCGCAGCTCCTGCCCTGCCATGGCTGGGGCTCAGCCCCAGCCCAACGGCTGCACTAAGACCCTGCAGGGCAGGGCCTTCGGCTCAACGCGACCTGTGCTCCAAGCCTCCCCTGAGAGTGGACACCTGAAGCAGTGTCCTTCAGGTCCCAGCCCGGGGGAACGGGTAAGTCGCAGCCCCCTCCCAGGGCTAGCAGAGCTGCCCAGGCACCTGTAGGGACCGGAGCGGAGGGCTTTCCGCGTGCCTGTAGCCGCCTCTCACGGGCAGCTCCACAGCGGTTGCCCCAGACATGAGCTTGCTGAGAGCGGTGGCACCAGAGCCACGTAAGTCCCCTGAGGGTCCCCCCAGGGGTGCGCAGCTGCACCCCCAGGCCAGGCCAGGGCCTCTCAGAGCAAACTAGCCCCGCTGCGGAGCAGCCCGCATGCACGGCCCATGGGTGGTCCCAGGGTCCCCGGACCCCCACGGCTCAGGCAACCCCTCCCTGGTTTGCAGGTGCTCCTGGGGGCCCCCTGTGCGGGCCCTGGCGCTGCAGCCCCGGCTGCACCCGCTGCATCACGGCTGCCCAGGAGCTGCAGCGGATGGTGCCGTCAGCATGGGCTGGGACCGGGGCCTCCGCCACGCCGGATGCCGGCACCTGGCGGGCGGCGTGGCAGGACCTGGAGGAGCTGGTGGAGCGGGGCCACCTGCCCTGCTGCGGCTGCAGCTGCCCCAGGTCCCCCCGAGAGCCTCAGTCCCTCCGAGAGCCTGAGAAAGATGGGCCTGACTGGAGAGGGAGAGGGAGAGGGAGAGAGCCCTGTGGAGAGGAGGTCTGCCCGCTCCCCCGGACGCTGCGTGTCGTCGGAGCCTCCCGTGCCCTGAAGGTGCACGCGGCCAGGACAGGACTGGAAATGCGGCTGGGGACCCTGCCCGTGCCGGTGCAGCTGTCCCAGCAGCGAGGGGCGCAGCGGCGGCAGGGCTGCCGTGTCCTGCCGTAGCTCTGCCAGGCATGGCAGAGCCAGCCCTTGCCACGGTGCAGGCTGCGGCCCTCGCTGCAGGCGAGTGCAAACGCCATTGCCGACAACCTCCGAGAGGAGGAAGTCTGGAAGCTGGCGGGGGACCCCAACGCCACCGAGGAGCTCCCTGGCCCTGCCGGTGCCATGCCTCCCACCGCTGCTCGCTCCTGTGGACCCACAGCTCCCCCAGGAGCGCAGCATTTGGGGCCCCTGGCCCTGGGACAGACCAGGGCAATGGGGCACCCAGGGAGGGACAGCAGGAGCTGCACAACCGGCATGGCTCTGCGGAGGATCCAGCCATCCAAGCACCAGCGCTGGCGAACGCGGCGAGCCAGAGCCTCCTGCGCCTGGACGGGGGCCAGTCGCCCTGGGACGAGAAGCGCCT
>JAZGTQ010000168.1:0-45176 GCA_037953605.1 Necrosyrtes monachus
TGAATTATGACTTGTAGTTGCTTACTGCTTGCATTAATGAGAGGGTAGACAGACAGCATAGAGCTACACTTACAAAGTCTGGGTGTCTAAATTTGTGTTAAGATTCCTAAGCAGAGAAAGTTCTGCACCTATGGCAAAGGAATGAATGATCTAAGGTACAACCAAGTGCATATAACCACTGAAACAATACTGCCGAAGAATACTTAGTGAGAGCAGGTGGCTTTCGTATATTATGGGAGCCTCAAGTGAAGGTCGAGAGTAAGTAAGGGCAACTTAACTGGGGCGAATGAGACGAGGATAGAGCAGCCATGCCAACGAGAGAAAGTTACACTCTTTTGCAATTTTATGTTGGCGTCAAATATTGCCTGCACCATCTACAGGAGCAATGGCCATGTCCTGCTACCTGCAGGTACCTACAAAGCCCCAGTTCTCCATACATCCTCTGATCAAAACTAGGTGTGATGAACCCAGGGACGGATGTGCCTTTGGATGAGGCAAGGGTGGCATACTAGGTTTGGGGTATTTAATCTCACCAGCCACTAAAACTCATTCTTACAGATTACAGCAGTTATGTTTATTCTCTCATTCATTCATGCCTCTTCTCCTGCAGCTCCTGGGGGTGATGCAGTGAAATACACTTGAGGAGTATGTCTGCAGACTGCCTTTTGTCAGTACATGTTCTCCTTTTGAGATCTCCATTATGTTAAGAATGGTGATCAGTGCCAGATATTGACACCTGAACAGGTATTTCCAACAATTATGGTTTAAAACGTCCCTCAGTTCCTCATCCTGTTAATATACATTAGAGTCCTCTACATTCTTCAGCCAGACTTGAAACTTCAGACTCTTATGCCACTTATCTGGATACCGGTGATTCAGACAAACTTTCAAAACTGAATAATAATGGTGAGCAGTTTTGCCACCCTTCATTTTGAAGATGGGCCATGGACAAGACAAAATGACAAACTGAGGAAAAGCTAATTTTAGCCATAAGATTTAAACAGAGTGCTAAACTAAGAATCCTTATTTGTTGTGTTTATTATCTACCGTGATACTCAAATTCCTCATGAATTCATGTGTAAAAGTGTTATTCAATGTGCATTGCCATTTTCCTCCTCTTCTTTTGCGTTCTTGCTGCATTCTTTATCACTAGGTTTGTAATAAGATCCTTAATTTTCCTACCTTACATCAGAGCTTCTGCTGTTTTTCATAGTTCTCCTCCACCCCAGTGAAAATACAGGCAGGTAGGATCATCAAGCAGGTGTTGATGGAAGATTCTGTCCACACACAAAATTATTTGTTAACAGAGGCTCATGATGACAGTCAACACCTTACCACACAGCATGACTTCCTATCAGAAATTCACCCAACCTCTCTCATTTCAAAGGTCTCTTGTTATTTGCAGACCCACCCTCAACAATTATTATGCTGAAGTCAAAAACCAGGCTCCACCAGTCTTTATGAAACCAGAAGGATGTCTCATTGATCCCATGCTCATGGGATAAATCATCATAGCCTCTCTAGGGCACCTGGAAAACAGAGTGAGATTTCCCCAAGGGCATCATCCTGCAGCGATCTGTCTCTGAAGTTTATGTTTTGGGAATTTGTCAAAACATCAGAAGTAATATGTGTAGAGGATAAGTAATTCTACTTATGTACTTAACTTCGTAAGAAAAAAATAAGCACAAGACGATACGTTTTTGTAGAAGGATTTGAATTGGAAGAACTTTTTCGTCCTATGTTCTGGAGAATAAACTACAGTAACTGTGTATTAATGGGTCAATTTAGGGAAATCAGTGTTTATCTTTGCAGTGGCCAGCTAGGTTAAATGTACTTTTGTTTGTACTGCATTTTTTGGTTAACGTGGATGTATACACATTAAAGAAAAAGCAAATGAAAATACAGAAATCAATTTGCTATTATATTCTCACTTTTCTGGTTTTGCAATTGTTAGAAATATATAATGCATGATCCAACAGCCCAGGAGAGGTGAGGCTGCTGCTGCTGCATGTCCCCAGGTCCAACCTGTAGTGAGGCTGAAGATGTATTCCCAGCAGACGCATGCACACAGAGCACACGTACACACCACATGCATACATGTGTACAGGTACATGTATCTGTACATATACACATGGCTGGCCACACAGGTCACAGACACTCAGAGCTCCCACATGAACACAGACAGCACCGACGGCCTCATCCTGCTCACCTCTGGCAGAGCAGGATATAAGTCCACTAGTAAGAATATATATACACACACATATGTAAAGGGTGGATCCTCCAGCAGCTGGGCTCAGACATGCAGTCTGCCTAGCAGCTGCCCCTGGATCCCAGTCTCCCCAGTTGCTGGCACCTGGATTTATGGGCTCCCGAGGCTGCAGCCCTGCTCCAATTGCTGATACAGACCGTCCCAGTGGCCAGGATTTTCCAGGTCCCCAATAGCTGACCCACCTGATCTGGAGAGCTGCTCCCAATGGCTCACAGTGATGGGTTTCACAACTGGACACTGGAGCTGATGGCTCTGCGAGGGGCCTGGACAGGATGGTCGTTCCTTGCAAGTCCTTGATTTGGGTTCCCACCTGCCACTGTGCATCCTTGTGCTCCTCTAGCTTGTGCAGGTGGGCTTATGACGGGCTTACTTGATGCTCTCTGCTCACAGCTGCGCTCATTTGTATGAGGATCAAGCTCTGCTTTCACCACAGCATCCTGCTCTCCATATTTTATCCAGTTCTGTGATGGTAACTCAAATGTGAAGAGCATGGAGGGCAAAACAGAGATAGTTGTTCCCTCCAGAAATGTAACACCCAAGACCAGCTCAGTTTGGGGATTCCTTTAATCCACCAGTTCCATCCAGGGGAGCCAGTTGTTTTCCTAGCTGGCTGCAGTGGGAGGCCACTTCTTGAAGGTGATGGAAACTAAAGGTAGATGCATACTCAGGAAATAAACTCTTGTAGCAAGGCAGATGATGCATTGCATCTCCCTTAGCACTTATAAAATCAACACATCCTCTTTAGTGCTTCTGAGGGCCTCCTCCAGTGGTGGAAGCCACTTCTCAGAGGTGATTCAGCCCATCGTAACAGGGCTGGCTGAAACATTTGGGATCTTAAGAGTTAGATGTCCAAACCTAAGTGGGACGAGCCCCAATATCTGCCTGTGAGGATGCACTTGGCCATAGACTGGCTTGAGGTTGCTGGAGAAGCTGCAGTGTCCCTCAGCTCTCTTGGGAGGACTGAAAGGGCCATCCCTTAGCTCTGATGTCCACATAACCCACAGTCTTATGTCCCCAGGGAAAGCACTGGTGGCTTCAGCTCCTTCCAGGCCCCTGCAGAATAAGTAGCAGCTTTGGGGGCTGCAGGTTTGCCTCTATGACATTGAAGTGTGCACCCAGGGACAGCCCCACACCAGAGCCCCATGGCACCACACCAGCTGGGGAAAAGGCTGGGACTAGCACCAAGCCCTTCTTGTCCTGCAGGCCCACTCCCTCCAGGATGCTGTCATCTAGGGAGGACCATTTTCCTTCCGTGGAGGGTATCACTGGCTTGTGCAGCCTTTTTGTAGGCATCAGCTGACACCAGCATAGAGTTGTCCAGAGAGCAAGTGGCAACTCAGCCAGGGCTTGCCTTCTGTGGCATTTCTTCCTTCATATTCTGCCTGCCTGGGGCCATGGCGTGGAAAGGGGAACAGTTATGTGGCGCTCAGCTCCACCGGGAAGGGTCCGTGGGGCTGCTGCGCTCTTCAGCTCCCTGGCAGTAGTGATACAATTGCTGCAAACAGCAGGAGAAGGGATGCACAGGAGTCACCTGAGAGCATCTATTAGAGCAAAGAGGTATGGTAAATTAAAGCAAAGAGGCACGGTAAGTGGAAAACACTCCAACAGCCATAAAGAAGACACATCCAGGAGCTGCTCTGCCATAGTCGTGCCAGCAGAGAGCAGTGGTGGAATAGCAAAGCATCCTGCCTGGATGCATGGATGTACCAGCACATCTCATTCAACATGCTGGCTGATTTAGCATTACTGTTTCCACATCACATATTATGCATGGAGGTCTGTGCAAAGGTCCTGGCTCTTCAGCACAGTCAGAATTGATCACAAAATCAGGCTGCTCACAGACTCAGGTTGGAAAGACCTTGGGATGCCTCTGCCTCCAAACTCCTGCTTAACACAGTTTCAACATGAAGTTCACATCGTGTTGCTTAGGGCTTTCTCCAGTCAGGTCTTGAAGACCTCCAAAAATGGAGGCTGGGCCCCTCTTCCAGTGCCTGACTGTCCTCTTGGCTTACAGAGCTGATCTGTTCTACCTGGAGTCTCTGCTCCAAGTAGATTTCACATCTTTTGGACTTCACAGATCCCTCAGGCTCTGCAGAATCATAGAATCATAGAATGGTTTGGGTTGGAAGGGACCTTTAAAGGTCATCCAGTCCAGCCCCCCCTACAATAAGCAGGGACATCTTCAACTAGATCAGGTTGCTCAGAGCCCTGTCCAACCTGACTTTGAATGTTTCCAAGGATGGGGCATCTACAACCTCTCTGGGCAACCTAAGAAGACTTAGCAAAGTCTCCCTCTGTCCACCGGAGCTTCAGGTCTGCTGCTTTGCTGCCCTGGCCAGCCTCCAAGGAGCCAGCCATCTTCCCAGAGCTCATGCTCAGTTCTTCCTGGAGCCAGAAGTCCCCTGCCCTCCGGAGCATTGCTCTGGGTAGGCAGGCACCTGTCTCCCCACTGTATGACATTTTTTTAACTTCATAGGTAGTGTTTGGATGCCATCTGACAAGGAAGAAAATTGACCATCTAGCACAGCATAGCTGGTTCAAGCTATGCAGTAAGAAAGTAGGTGGCAAGCAACTAATTCCTAGATTAGCTCCTGGAAAGAATGATTTGGCAGAGCTGCCCACAAGGACTAAAGATGATTCAGAGACATTTCCAGTCCTACACCTCATTTCTATAGAAAAGCAATCTCCAACCCTACAAGATTATCTCCTAGGATGACCAGGGCATGGCCACTAGCTGTCTAACTCTAGGCTTACAAAGAAAGTGAATAGGAATAACCTCTTATTCCCAATTATTTTTAATTCTTAAAATATTTTAATTTTAGTGACTTTTTTTAACCTGCTCTCATCATTTTGGGGCATTCTCTTGCGATTTTTACTCATTCACAGCATCAAGGAACCACTTTAAAAAAAAAAAAAAACAAGCCACTTTTAAGTAGCTCCTTACAAATGGTTGTAGGGATTTTCTTTTGTCATCCAAGTGGGAAGCCTTTAGGTGGCCCCACAACTAGTGACATCGAGGGAGGACGAAACTGGGTACTGCTCTTTGTACAAATACTTGAAGAAAAAAGAATACCCTCTGTAAATTGTATGGATTCCTCAGTAATTCAGCTGTTAAGCTCACCTCTATCTGTTGCTATTTGACTTTGTTGAATGATGGTGTTCAGGAGACTAGTAATGGATTAAAGACAAAGACAACAAAAGAACAATGCATTTGGAGGCTAAATGACCTAGCAGGTTACAGTTTTCAGGAGGTACTTAAACCAAGCCTAAAAATGGACTTAAACATCTTAGAATGATATATACAAATGGCATTACTGAGCAAGAGATGTGAACTGGCATTTCATTGTCTTCTTGGCACTGGCAATGCCTCGCCTGAAGTGTGGTGGCTGGCACTGCGCACAGTGCTTCCAATAGGATAAGCACTATAGAGAGCAACAGCAATGATCAAAGTCTAGAAAACCTCGCCGACAGGCAAAGGAATAAAGACATGAGGCTGCAAACTTCTGTGGAAGAGAAGTTGAAGGTGGAAATACATAATAGTTCCCAAGTACATAAAGGGACCTGAAGAAAGAGAGGGAATAAATAAATCTTTGCTGTTTGTGAAGACAAGAAATAACTGCTAAATTGCCCAAGAAGAACTCTACTTGATAGAAACGACTATTTTTTAGATAGGATAATCTCACGTTAGATTGCAGGAGAGGCTGACAATGTCCATCAGTGGTAGACATGCTCCTGCAGAGGGCTGGAGGGACAGGCTGAGTGACCTCTTGCCCATCCATCCTGATTTCATGGAATCATAAAATCAGAGTATCTCAAGTTGGAATGGACTCATAAGGATCATTGAGTCCAACTCCCTTCTCCTTGCAGGACTACCTAAAATTAAACCATATGACTAAGAGCACTGTCCAGATGCTCCTTGAACTCTGACAGGCTTGGTGCCATGACCACTTCCCTGGGGAGCCTGTTCCGGTGACCAACCACCCTCTCAGTGAAGAACCTTTTCCTAATGTCCAATCTCAACATCCCCTGACTCAGCTTCATACCATTTCCTTGTGTCCTGTCACTGGTCACCAGAGGAGATCAGCACCTCCTCCACTGCCCTCCTTGAGGAAGTTGTAGACTGCGATGAGGTCACCTTCTCTTCTCCAAGCTGAACAAACCACGTGACATTAGCCACTCCTTGTAAGTCTTGCCCTCAAGACCTTTCACCATCTTGGTCACCCTCCTCTGGACACACTCTTAACAGTTTGATGTCCTTCTTATACTGAGGCGCCCAAAACTGCACACAGTACTCGAGGTGGGGCCGCACCAGTGCAGTGTAGAGTGGGACAATCACCTCCCTCGACAGGCTAGCTATGCCGTGCTTGATGCACCCCAGGACACGGTTAGCCCTTTTGGCTGCCAGGGCACACTGTTGACTCATACTCAACTTGCCATCAACCCAAACCCCCAGATCGCTTTCTGTAGGGCTGCTCTCCAGCCTCTCATCACCCAATTTGTATGTATAACCAGGATTACCCTAACCCAGGTGCAGAATCCAGCCCTTGCTCTTGTTAAATTTCATACGGTGGGCTCTTCTAGCTTGTGCTGTTATGTGTTTGGCTGGCCTTATCTGCAGTCTCCATCTGAGCTTGGAAAGGTTGACTACCCTTTTCCAGTGTGCTCTCAGTCCCTGCTGGTACATTCAATTAAGCTAACAAGAGAAGTATTAGGAATGGGCCCAAGTTACAATGATTCAAATTACGGTGTGAAATGGCGGATTGGGACGTTGTGTACATGAGGGCTTGGGAGGTTGGTGCAAACCTGTTGTGGAGAAAGAGTGCAGGAGGCACATTATGCTGGGTGTATGGATGTGAATGTTGGGTAAACCCAGACTCTGGAAATTCAGTTCACAGTTTATGTTAGTTTGAGGTATTATTCCAACACAAGGGCCATCCTGCAGGCATAAGAGAGCACGGGGATTTATTCAGGTCCTGTGAAAGCAAGGCACACTCCAGTTTGCCCAGCAGTTTCTGTCATCTTGAAGATCTATAATGGACAATTTTGGCCTTTAAAATCTGTCCCTGGTGTTCCATGAGTCTCCAGAGATATCTCATGCCCAGAAGAAGCAATTACCAACTACTCTGCTGTTTTGTTTCTCTTCCTTTTTTTCTTTTTTTTTTCTCCAGAGGAAAAGTTAATTACACCCCAGTGTACTGTCATATAAAATGACCCAAATTAAGTGCAACAACTATCAGGGAAAAAATAATCCAGCCGTAATGCAAACAGAGGAAACTCTGCTCTTGAGCAAAACAAGAGGGATTTGTCTCACCGGCCTGTTGATATCTAAAGTGTCCCCAGAAGCCACCTCATGCTAAAGTAGAGAGTGTTAGCTAAGGAGCGCACATGTGAAGTTAAGTGAGATGATCCCCACTTGGGATATCAAAGCCACAGTAATTTCTGATGTTTTCTGGCTGCGTTCTCCAGGGTTGGAGCACCCTTGGACGATCAAGAGGAAGAGTTATGCATGAGCCCTTTAAGAAGCCAGCTACCTGTGAGACCTTATCCCGCACCAAGCTGGACTGAAATAGGCTGCTAGGTTTTACTGTGAGGAGAACACAAAAATACATACGCATATGTGTGCATGTACAGCATAATGCACAGCATTGTGTCCCAAAGAAGCCAAGCTAATAATTATTGCATCCGATAGTAAAGGAATTTGAAGTGTCAAATTTATTTTGCCACTGCTGTTTGGCCATAAAGTTAGAGGGCGTATTTCACATGAAGTATGAATTCATAATTCTAAACAAGAGTCACATAAAGTTCGTATCTCCTCTGTGAAATGCCATAGAAATAGCAGGTTCACCCTGGTGTGCCAGCGTGAGCACCTTTCCACAAAGCAAGCAAGCTCAGTGAGGTCACAAACTAAGTCCTCTTAGGGATCTCAGTCAGCGGTGATTTGGTGACTTTTTTAATTTAAAGGTCTCAATTGCAAGTGAAGAAGAACAACCAGTAAAGCAAGCAGCTTTAGCAAGATATATGTAGGTTTTCATATAGGGCACCATGCACCTATTACAAGGTAAGGAGCGCGCCTATGGGACATGCTGGAGATGGTCAGGAAAAGCATGTGCAACTGAAGCTGTCCAGTGCTTTGCCCAGGAACCACTCAGGGCTCCGCAAGTTGAGATTTGGTTGCAAGTGATTTCTCTCTGTGGAAGAAACTACTTTACGCAAAGTGGTTCCAGCTACCTTGGAAGAGCAGGGAGCTGCACTACGACTTGGGAGAAGCCGTGTGGTGGGGAATGCAGGGTTGCTACCATCATGATGTGCAGGTAATGGAGGCCTTCAAAAGTACAAATGAGACACATTCGAGGCTGTTTCTGTGACTTGCATTATACTCACCGCAGTGCCTCATTTGTGCATCTCTGTTCCTTGTCCTCCTGCCCTGATAGATTTGATGAAAACATGCCATCTTCTACAGTCACTGCACTGTGTGACCACAACCCGCTTCTGGCATTGCTTATCACTTCTGCTACTAATTGCTATCATACCATGTCTTCCCAACACTGAACATTGGCTCACACCCTAGGAGCAAGAATACAGAAAGCACTATGTCTTATGGTGCTACATTAGAAAGGCTGGCATGATATTTAAGAAAAACACAACGTCTTCTTTTCTGCAAACATAAAGGCAGAGAAAAATTACAGCTCATGCAGCTGTAATGAGCTGGCCTTCAGTCAAGCTCTGTCTTGTGTCAAGGTTTTCCTCTGCCCCAGTGTTGTCTTTCTGTGCATCAGCCTCCCGAGCACAGCCTTCACTTCCTTGTTTCTCAGGCTGTAGATCAGAGAGTTCAGCATGAGGATAACCAGGGTATAGACCACAGCAGCCACTTTCGCTTCTTCCACTGAGCAATGGGAGCTGGGATGCACGTAAATAAAGATGGTCCTGAAGAACAGGGTGACCACAGTCAGGTGGGAAGTGCATGAGTTGAAGGCTTTCA
Organism: Necrosyrtes monachus; assembly: GCA_037953605.1. NCBI lineage: Eukaryota > Metazoa > Chordata > Aves > Accipitriformes > Accipitridae > Necrosyrtes > Necrosyrtes monachus. Next base: position 9,249 of record JAZGTQ010000168.1, read on the forward strand.
GCTAGCCCTCAGCAGAGTTATCCTCAGGATGGCAGCAAGGACGTAGGTTTAGGAGATGACAACAATGCTGCTGCTCAGGGTGCTGAGCACAAAGGACAGAGTGAAAAGCATAGCTTGCTGCTGTGTGTGCTGAAGCAGGTGCAAAAGATTGCTGCTGGGGATACCACAGATGAAGTGGTCGATCATGCTGGTGGCATGCCCCCGGCGCTGCACATTCCCCTGAACCAGGGGCTCCCCAAACAGCAGAGAATTTGAGAGTCCCATGCCCTGGACCAGACCAGCAAAGGGGCGGCACCTGGGCAAGAACAGCAGGAGCCACACAGCTGGCCCCTCTCCTTCCCTCTCATCTTCCCACCCTCGGCCCTCCCAGAGCCACTTCCGTGCCTCCGCATCGTCGCAGACGCGGTGGGCGCCCACGGGCCCTTCGCCCTCTTGCCACTCCGCTTCCCCAGAGCGATGGAGGGGAAGGAGGCGGCGCGGGGCTGGGGGTCTGCGGCAGGTCCCGCTGCCAAAAGCCGCCTGGCTCTGGTCCTGGGCTGCAGGTGGCCCTGCTTGAGCAGGGGGGGTTGGACCGGGTTGCTCCTTGCCGATCTCAGCCACTCTGTGATTCTGGCGCTGGGATTCCCAACCCGCTCTCGGGGATGGGAAGCTGCCCGTGCGCAGCAGCAGGATGCCGCAGGATGCCCAAAGCCGCAGGACCCCCGCTCTGGGTGGCTGCGCTGCCGGGTGGTACCCGCAGCAGGGGGGGAGCGCGGCTGTGATGCGGGGCTGCGACGTCACTGAGGTGTCCCCACCCACAGGGCTGTGACCTCGCAGCAGCAGCAGCAGCAGCAGCAGCAGCAGCAGCAGCGTTATAGGACACGTGCCGCCAAGCCAGAGCTGCCAGCGTGGCCGTGTCAGACTCTGCACCATGAGCGACGGCAGCGTTCTTCTCGGCCTCGGCATCCTCTTCCTGGCTGCTGGGGCCATCCTCCTCACCATCAGCCATTGCCGAGAGGTACGGGGTCGCTCGGGGCCAGGGGGGCCGCTCGGGGCCAGCGCTGGTGGGGGCTGGCCCCAGCTGGGTGACTGCGCCACACTCCTGTGCCCACAGTGTGATGGCCGGAGATGGCGACACCGGAGACGGAGGCGGAGAGCGGTGGCACCAGAGCCACGTAAGTCCCCTGAGGGTCCCCCCGCGGGTGCGCAGCTGCACCCCCAGGCCAGGACAGGGCCTCTCAGAGCAAACTAGCCCCGCTGCGGAGCAGCCCGCATGCACGGCCCATGGGTGGTCACAGTGTCCCCAGACCCCCACGGCTCAGGCAACCCCTCCCTGGTTTGCAGGTGCTCCTGGGGGCCCCCTGTGCGGGCCCTGGCGCTGCAGACCCGGCTGCACCCGCTGCATCAAGGCTGCCCAGGAGCTGCAGCGGATGGTGCTGTCAGCATGGGCTGGGACCGGGGCCTCCGCCACGCTGGATGCCGGCACCTGGCGGGCGGCGTGGCAGGACCTGGAGGAGCTGGTGGAGCGGGGCCACCTGCCCTGCTGCGGCAGCCCCGGCTGCACCCGCTGCATCACGGCTGCCCAGGAGCTGCAGCAGCTGGTGCTGTCAGCATGGGCTGGGACCGGGGCCTCCGCCACGCTGGATGCCGGCACCTGGCGGGCGGCGTGGCAGGACCTGGAGGAGCTGGTGGAGCGGGGCCACCTGCCCTGCCGCGGCTGCAGCTCCTCCGAGAGCCAGAGAAAGACGTGCCTGACTCAAGATGGACGAGCCCCCGTGGAGAGGTCTGCCCGCTCCCCTGGACCCGTGCGTGTCGGCAGAGCCTCTTCAGCCCTGAAGATGCACGTGGCCAGGAAAGGACTCGAAATGCAGCTGGGGACCCTGCCTGTACCAGTGCAGCTCTCCCAGCAGCAAGGGGCACAGCGGCAGGGCTGCCGTGTCCTGCCGAAGCTCATCCAGCCAGGGCAGAGCCAGCCCTTGCCGCGGCGCGGGCTGTGCCCCTCTCTGCAGGCGAAGGCAAACGCCATTGCAGAGAACATCAAAGAGAAGGAAGTCCGGCGGCTGTGGGGGGACCCCAACCCCACCGAGGAGTCCCTGGCCCTGCTGGTGCCATGCCCCCCACCGCTGCTCGCTCCCCTGGACCCGCAGCTCCCCCGGGAGCGCAGCGTGTGGGGGCCCCGCGCCGTGGGACAGGCCAGCGCAGGGGGGCACGCCAGGGAGGGACAGCAGGAGCCACGCAGCCGGCACCGCTCCGAGGATGAGCCAGCCATCCAACCGTCAGCGCTGGGGAACGTGGTGAGCGAGGGCCTCCTGCGCCTGGACGGGGGCCCGTCGCCGTGGGACGAGGAGTGCCTGTGGCCTTTTGCTTTACCCATGGCCCCCCCTGCCCTCCCCAGCCTGGGCAACGGGGCAGCAGGACCAGAAGCAGGACCGGCGGCAGGACCAGCTGCCATCCTGCCAAAGGAAGATGTCGGCCACGTCAGCAACCCCACCACCCGGGGCGGGGGCCAGGCCAACGCTGAGGACAGGAGCCGGCCCCACGCTGCAGCCCCTGGCATCGCCTCCAGGCTGGAGACGAGCCAGGAGGTGCGCAGCAAACTGTGGATGCATATAGCAAGAAAACGCCTGGAGATCAAGCTGCAGAGGCTCCCCGTGGCGGTGCAGCAGTCCACAGAAATGCTGCATCGGTCCCTGCCCAGACTGGGGCGGGCTGGGACCGGGACCCTGGGGCCATGCCGTGCCTCCCCCCCCTTGCTGACGCTGAAGCGGCTCATCCAGCCGGACCGGGACGCACCGCAGCAGCTCGGGGCATCGCTCCCCTGCCCCGGGGCCCCCATGACACCGGGCAATCGCCCAGAGCCGGTCCACTTCTACGGCCTCGTGCCCAGGAAGGAGAGCTGCCAGGCAGCCCTGGAGGCCAGCACCCTGCCCAGCACGTCCTGCAGCTCCAGCGATGACAGGGACACGGCCGCCACGGGTGCAGTGCTGAGGACACACTGCGGGGTGGCAAAGGCCTCGGCAGGGCAAGCATCCACCCTGGTCTCCCCAGGCCTCGTCCCAGCCTTCCCTGCTACGGACCCGAGTCCCGAGCCCTGGCGAGGAGCCCACGCGTGGGTGCCCCACGGAGGCTTCGTGGCACCAGCCCCAAGAGACCCGCAAGGCCACTGGGGCTGCTGCAAGGCACACAGCAGAACCGCTGATGGCGACTTCCACCCCCTGACCGCAGCCCTCCCTCCGGAGGGGACCACCAGCACGGAGGGGACCAGCAGCACGGAGGGGACCGCAGCATCCAAGCCCTGTGGGCATGAGGCAGGCCACAAAGGGCAGAGGTGGTGGTCCTCGAGGAGACAGTGCCCTGGCAGCTCCGAGAGCTCCCCGGGCTGGGGGGCATGCTCCAGGAGCACCTCCAGGAGCACGGACATACGAGGCAGATGGACTCCTGTTGGCCTCCCACAGGGAATGCCACCCCAGGCGGCCATGCCACCTCCCACCCTAACACCCTCCAGCCCAGCAGGGACCCCCAGCCAGTGCAGCCCGTCCTTGCAGCAGCACGGCAGTGCCCCCGTCACCAGGCACCTGTGCTCGTGCCACCTGCGCCCAGCCCGGGACGCCCAGGACACTGCGGCCGTGAGGACTGGCAACACCCTCCGCTTGGTCCTGGAGAAGATTTGCCAGCGGCGAAGGAATACGTCCCCATCTCTGGGGAGCTCGGCCTCGGAGCACAGCTGCTGTGTTGTGGACTGGCAGGGCCAGGCCTCCTGCAGCTCCTGCTCTTCCAAACCTCTACGTGCGTCTAAATAAACATGTCGCTTGCTCTCCAGAGAGCTGTGTGAGGGGCCTCCAGGCTGCTAGCGGGGCAGGGTGCGTCGGGGACGGGAAAGGGAGGGTGGGCTCAGGGGAATTCGGGAGGCTGGGCTGTCCCGGCAGGAGGACGAGGCCGGGAGGAGGATAAGCCTGGGCAAGACGGCTGCTCCTCCCGCAGCTCCTGCCCTGCCATGGCTGGGGCTCAGCCCCAGCCCAACGGCTGCACTAAGACCCTGCAGGGCAGGGCCTTCGGCTCAACGCGACCTGTGCTCCAAGCCTCCCCTGAGAGTGGACACCTGAAGCAGTGTCCTTCAGGTCCCAGCCCGGGGGAACGGGTAAGTCGCAGCCCCCTCCCAGGGCTAGCAGAGCTGCCCAGGCACCTGTAGGGACCGGAGCGGAGGGCTTTCCGCGTGCCTGTAGCCGCCTCTCACGGGCAGCTCCACAGCGGTTGCCCCAGACATGAGCTTGCTGACCGGGTAAGAGTGACATCCAGACCACCCAGCCCGGCTCGCCTTTGTGCCACCAAACACAGGTCTCTGCGGGGACGAGCGCTGAAGAGACCCGTCTCCAAAGGCTTCGCTCAGAATCCCTGCAGGGAAACTGGCCCCTGCTAGAAATCACTCCTTGGTCTTGTCTCGGGGCAGGCGCCTCAGGAAGGTCCAATGAACGACACTTCACAAAGAGTCCAAGCAGGTCCCCGAGGCGGCACCGAGGTGGCCACAGCAGGGCTCAGCACGCCTGAGGCTACGACTCCCGGAGAAGCAGGAGGCGGCAGCGGAGAAGGGCTCGCCACACTGCGCGCCACGATGGCCGAGCTCCGAGGCCCAAAAGGGCTGTCCCGGCCTCCTCGGGGAGCAGCGAGCGCCGTCAGCGGGCAGGCCGGGATCCCTCCAGAGAAGGGCGTGCGGCAAGGAGCCGATCCCGGCAGAGGTCCCGCAGCCCTGCCGGGCGCAGGGCCTGGGAGCACACCCTACCAAGAAGGGAAACGCAACGCTCGCCCCCTGACCAACGCGTGCTGGGGCAGCGCAACGATCCCGGGGACACAGAAGGCCCTCGAGGTGGTGGTCGTGCTGCTGCTGAGGGGCACCTGGACGGTGCCAGTGGGACAGTCGCAATCCGGCTCTGGCAGCGGCAGCGAGCAGCATCAAGCCAGCCCCGCTGCTCCTGCCGAGGAATGAAATCCACGGCAGAAAGCCCTCCTCTCATCTCCTCTGGTGCTAATCAGGGACTCGGGGAGGTGGGAAGGGTCCTCTGGAGATCGCCTCGCCCAAGCCCGCTGCTGGGGGACAGGAGCCGGCCCTGTGCTGCAGCGCCTGTCATCACCCCAAGGCTGGGGCTGAGCCAGGAGGTGCGCAGCAAACTCTGCAATGACGGCTCACAAAAAGCCACCCGCGGGAGTTCCCCCAGCCAGGCCAGCGGGAGAAGCGCAGTGGGGGCCACAGCTTTTCAGCAACCCCCGCCAGCTCTGGAGGGCTTCACACCTGGAGCAGCAGCTCCGCTCACTCCTCCGAATGGGGCAAAACCCAAGGGCGTCCTCATCCTGCACCCAGCACGGGCCTAAGGCGAGGCACAGTCTACCTGGGAGTTCCTGACTTGTGCAGCCTCAAGGACAGACAGGGTCAGGGCGGTTGGCAGGATCTTCACGGCACAGGGAAAGACTCCGAGCCGGTCCAGACAAACGCCCGCACTTGACAACCTCCCGCTGTCAATGCTGCCCAAAGAAATTCCCACCCAAATGAGCCACAGCCTCTCCTCCAAAGGGCACTCTGAGCTCTCGAGAGTTGGGCGTCTGAAGGGGCATATCCCAGATGTCGGCAAGGACGCCCTCCTCGTGCTGAGCTACCAAGCTGAGGAGGGCACGGAGACCGCTGGCAGGAGGGCATGGACGGGGCCAGCGGCCTGTGTCACCCGCAGGGACCCCGCAGCAGCCATCCCCACCCTGCCCCAGGGACACCCCTTCCCTGGGTCCCCCTCCAGCCGGCAGGCAGCTCCTGCCCCGAGCTTGCTGGCGCTTCACTGACAGGGAGCAGCTCCTGCGCTGGGGCTAGAAACAGGATTTAATGGGACCCCAGGAGCCACCCGGCTGGCCCTCTCCTTCCCTCTCGTCTTCCCACCCTCGGCCCTCCCAGAGCCACTTCCGTGCCTCCGCATCGTCGCAGACGCGGTGGGCGCCCACGGGCCTGTATTGGCTTTGTGTGGCAAGGCTTTGGTAGCGGGGGGGGGGGTTACAGGGGTGGCTTCTGTAAGAAGCTGCTGGAAGCTTCCCCTGTGTCCGAGAGAGCCAATACCAGCCGGCTCTAAGACGGACCCGCCGCTGGCCAAGGCCGAGCCAATCAGCGATAGTGGCAACGCCTCTGTGATAACACTTTTAAGGAAATTTTTAAGGAAAAAAGTTGCTGGGACGGGAACCGGCAGCCGGAGAGAGGAGTGAGAACATGTAAGAGAAACAACCCTGCAGACCCCCAGGTCAGTGCAGAAGGAGGGGAGGAGGTGCTCCAGGTGCCGGAGCAGAGATTCCCCTGCAGCCCGTGGGGAAGACCGTGGTGAGGCAGGCTGTCCGCCTGCAGCCCAGGGAGGTCCACGGTGGAGCAGATCTCCACCTGCAGCCCGGGGAGGACCCCACGCCGGAGCAGGTGGGTTCCCGAAGGAGGCTGTGACCCCGTGGGAAGCCCGCGCTGGAGCAGGCTCCTGGCAGGACCTGCGGATCTGTGGAGAGGAGCCCACGCTGGAGCAGGTTTTCTGGCAGGACTTGTGACCCCGTGGGGGACCCGCGCTGGAGCAGTGTGCTCCTGAAGGACTGCACGCCGTGGAAAGGACCCATGCTGGAGCAGTTCGTGAAGAACTGCAGCCCGTGGGAAGGGCCCACGTTGGAGAAGTTCGTGGAGGACTGTCTCCCGTGGGAGGGACCCCACGCTGGAGCAGGGGAAGAGTGTGATGAGTCGTGCCCCCGAGGAGGATGAAGCGGCAGAAAATAACGTGTGACGAGCTGACCGTAAACCCCATTCCCCGTCCCCCTGCGCCGCTGGGGGGGGTTGGTAGAGAATCCGGGAGTGAAGTGGTGCCCGGGAAGAAGGGAGGGGTGGAGGGAAGGTGTTCTGAGGTTTGGGTTTGTTTCTCATTACCCTGCTCTGCTTGATTTGTAATAAATTGAGTTAATTTTCCCCAAGCTGAGTCTCTTTCGCCCGTGACGGTAACTGGTGAGTGATCTCTCCTGTCCTTATCTCGACCCACAAGCTCTTTGTTATATTTTCTCTCCCCTGTCCAGCTGAGGAGGGGGAGTGATAGAACGGCGTTGGTGGGCACCTGGCGTCCAGCCAGGGTCAGCCCACCACAGGGCCCTTCGCCCTCTTGCCACTCCGCTTCCCCAGAGCGATGGAGGGGAAGGAGGCGGCGCGGGGCTGGGGGTCTGCGGCAGGTCCCGCTGCCAAAAGCCGCCTGGCTCTGGTCCTGGGCTGCAGGTGGCCCTGCTTGAGCAGGGGGGGTTGGACCGGGTTGCTCCTTGCCGATCTCAGCCACTCTGTGATTCTGGCGCTGGGATTCCCAACCCGCTCTCGGGGATGGGAAGCTGCCCGTGCGCAGCAGCAGGATGCCGCAGGATGCCCAAAGCCGCAGGACCCCCGCTCTGGGTGGCTGCGCTGCCGGGTGGTACCCGCAGCAGGGGGGGAGCGCGGCTGTGATGCGGGGCTGCGACGTCACTGAGGTGTCCCCACCCACAGGGCTGTGACCTCGCAGCAGCAGCAGCAGCAGCAGCAGCAGCAGCAGCGTTATAGGACACGTGCCGCCAAGCCAGAGCTGCCAGCGTGGCCGTGTCAGACTCTGCACCATGAGCGACGGCAGCGTTCTTCTCGGCCTCGGCATCCTCTTCCTGGCTGCTGGGGCCATCCTCCTCACCATCAGCCATTGCCGAGAGGTACGGGGTCGCTCGGGGCCAGGGGGGCCGCTCGGGGCCAGCGCTGGTGGGGGCTGGCCCCAGCTGGGTGACTGCGCCACACTCCTGTGCCCACAGTGTGATGGCCGGAGATGGCGACACCGGAGACGGAGGCGGAGAGCGGTGGCACCAGAGCCACGTAAGTCCCCTGAGGGTCCCCCCGCGGGTGCGCAGCTGCACCCCCAGGCCAGGACAGGGCCTCTCAGAGCAAACTAGCCCCGCTGCGGAGCAGCCCGCATGCACGGCCCATGGGTGGTCACAGTGTCCCCAGACCCCCACGGCTCAGGCAACCCCTCCCTGGTTTGCAGGTGCTCCTGGGGGCCCCCTGTGCGGGCCCTGGCGCTGCAGACCCGGCTGCACCCGCTGCATCAAGGCTGCCCAGGAGCTGCAGCGGATGGTGCTGTCTGCATGGGCTGGGACCGGGGCCTCCGCCACGCCGGATGCCGGCACCTGGCGGGCGGCGTGGCAGGACCTGGAGGAGCTGGTGGAGCGGGGCCACCTGCCCTGCTGCGGCAGCCCCGGCTGCACCCGCTGCATCACGGCTGCCCAGGAGCTGCAGCAGCTGGTGCTGTCAGCATGGGCTGGGACCGGGGCCTCCGCCACGCTGGATGCCGGCACCTGGCGGGCGGCGTGGCAGGACCTGGAGGAGCTGGTGGAGCGGGGCCACCTGCCCTGCTGCGGCAGCCCCGGCTGCACCCGCTGCATCACGGCTGCCCAGGAGCTGCAGCAGCTGGTGCTGTCAGCATGGGCTGGGACCGGGGCCTCCGCCACGCTGGATGCCGGCACCTGGCGGGCGGCGTGGCAGGACCTGGAGGAGCTGGTGGAGCGGGGCCACCTGCCCTGCCGCGGCTGCAGCTCCTCCGAGAGCCAGAGAAAGACGTGCCTGACTCAAGATGGACGAGCCCCCGTGGAGAGGTCTGCCCGCTCCCCTGGACCCGTGCGTGTCGGCAGAGCCTCTTCAGCCCTGAAGATGCACGTGGCCAGGAAAGGACTCGAAATGCAGCTGGGGACCCTGCCTGTACCAGTGCAGCTCTCCCAGCAGCAAGGGGCACAGCGGCAGGGCTGCCGTGTCCTGCCGAAGCTCATCCAGCCAGGGCAGAGCCAGCCCTTGCCGCGGCGCGGGCTGTGCCCCTCTCTGCAGGCGAAGGCAAACGCCATTGCAGAGAACATCAAAGAGAAGGAAGTCCGGCGGCTGTGGGGGGACCCCAACCCCACCGAGGAGTCCCTGGCCCTGCTGGTGCCATGCCCCCCACCGCTGCTCGCTCCCCTGGACCCGCAGCTCCCCCGGGAGCGCAGCGTGTGGGGGCCCCGCGCCGTGGGACAGGCCAGCGCAGGGGGGCACGCCAGGGAGGGACAGCAGGAGCCACGCAGCCGGCACCGCTCCGAGGATGAGCCAGCCATCCAACCGTCAGCGCTGGGGAACGTGGTGAGCGAGGGCCTCCTGCGCCTGGACGGGGGCCCGTCGCCGTGGGACGAGGAGTGCCTGTGGCCTTTTGCTTTACCCATGGCCCCCCCTGCCCTCCCCAGCCTGGGCAACGGGGCAGCAGGACCAGAAGCAGGACCGGCGGCAGGACCAGCTGCCATCCTGCCAAAGGAAGATGTCGGCCACGTCAGCAACCCCACCACCCGGGGCGGGGGCCAGGCCAACGCTGAGGACAGGAGCCGGCCCCACGCTGCAGCCCCTGGCATCGCCTCCAGGCTGGAGACGAGCCAGGAGGTGCGCAGCAAACTGTGGATGCATATAGCAAGAAAACGCCTGGAGATCAAGCTGCAGAGGCTCCCCGTGGCGGTGCAGCAGTCCACAGAAATGCTGCATCGGTCCCTGCCCAGACTGGGGCGGGCTGGGACCGGGACCCTGGGGCCATGCCGTGCCTCCCCCCCCTTGCTGACGCTGAAGCGGCTCATCCAGCCGGACCGGGACGCACCGCAGCAGCTCGGGGCATCGCTCCCCTGCCCCGGGGCCCCCATGACACCGGGCAATCGCCCAGAGCCGGTCCACTTCTACGGCCTCGTGCCCAGGAAGGAGAGCTGCCAGGCAGCCCTGGAGGCCAGCACCCTGCCCAGCACGTCCTGCAGCTCCAGCGATGACAGGGACACGGCCGCCACGGGTGCAGTGCTGAGGACACACTGCGGGGTGGCAAAGGCCTCGGCAGGGCAAGCATCCACCCTGGTCTCCCCAGGCCTCGTCCCAGCCTTCCCTGCTACGGACCCGAGTCCCGAGCCCTGGCGAGGAGCCCACGCGTGGGTGCCCCACGGAGGCTTCGTGGCACCAGCCCCAAGAGACCCGCAAGGCCACTGGGGCTGCTGCAAGGCACACAGCAGAACCGCTGATGGCGACTTCCACCCCCTGACCGCAGCCCTCCCTCCGGAGGGGACCACCAGCACGGAGGGGACCAGCAGCACGGAGGGGACCGCAGCATCCAAGCCCTGTGGGCATGAGGCAGGCCACAAAGGGCAGAGGTGGTGGTCCTCGAGGAGACAGTGCCCTGGCAGCTCCGAGAGCTCCCCGGGCTGGGGGGCATGCTCCAGGAGCACCTCCAGGAGCACGGACATACGAGGCAGATGGACTCCTGTTGGCCTCCCACAGGGAATGCCACCCCAGGCGGCCATGCCACCTCCCACCCTAACACCCTCCAGCCCAGCAGGGACCCCCAGCCAGTGCAGCCCGTCCTTGCAGCAGCACGGCAGTGCCCCCGTCACCAGGCACCTGTGCTCGTGCCACCTGCGCCCAGCCCGGGACGCCCAGGACACTGCGGCCGTGAGGACTGGCAACACCCTCCGCTTGGTCCTGGAGAAGATTTGCCAGCGGCGAAGGAATACGTCCCCATCTCTGGGGAGCTCGGCCTCGGAGCACAGCTGCTGTGTTGTGGACTGGCAGGGCCAGGCCTCCTGCAGCTCCTGCTCTTCCAAACCTCTACGTGCGTCTAAATAAACATGTCGCTTGCTCTCCAGAGAGCTGTGTGAGGGGCCTCCAGGCTGCTAGCGGGGCAGGGTGCGTCGGGGACGGGAAAGGGAGGGTGGGCTCAGGGGAATTCGGGAGGCTGGGCTGTCCCGGCAGGAGGACGAGGCCGGGAGGAGGATAAGCCTGGGCAAGACGGCTGCTCCTCCCGCAGCTCCTGCCCTGCCATGGCTGGGGCTCAGCCCCAGCCCAACGGCTGCACTAAGACCCTGCAGGGCAGGGCCTTCGGCTCAACGCGACCTGTGCTCCAAGCCTCCCCTGAGAGTGGACACCTGAAGCAGTGTCCTTCAGGTCCCAGCCCGGGGGAACGGGTAAGTCGCAGCCCCCTCCCAGGGCTAGCAGAGCTGCCCAGGCACCTGTAGGGACCGGAGCGGAGGGCTTTCCGCGTGCCTGTAGCCGCCTCTCACGGGCAGCTCCACAGCGGTTGCCCCAGACATGAGCTTGCTGACCGGGTAAGAGTGACATCCAGACCACCCAGCCCGGCTCGCCTTTGTGCCACCAAACACAGGTCTCTGCGGGGACGAGCGCTGAAGAGACCCGTCTCCAAAGGCTTCGCTCAGAATCCCTGCAGGGAAACTGGCCCCTGCTAGAAATCACTCCTTGGTCTTGTCTCGGGGCAGGCGCCTCAGGAAGGTCCAATGAACGACACTTCACAAAGAGTCCAAGCAGGTCCCCGAGGCGGCACCGAGGTGGCCACAGCAGGGCTCAGCACGCCTGAGGCTACGACTCCCGGAGAAGCAGGAGGCGGCAGCGGAGAAGGGCTCGCCACACTGCGCGCCACGATGGCCGAGCTCCGAGGCCCAAAAGGGCTGTCCCGGCCTCCTCGGGGAGCAGCGAGCGCCGTCAGCGGGCAGGCCGGGATCCCTCCAGAGAAGGGCGTGCGGCAAGGAGCCGATCCCGGCAGAGGTCCCGCAGCCCTGCCGGGCGCAGGGCCTGGGAGCACACCCTACCAAGAAGGGAAACGCAACGCTCGCCCCCTGACCAACGCGTGCTGGGGCAGCGCAACGATCCCGGGGACACAGAAGGCCCTCGAGGTGGTGGTCGTGCTGCTGCTGAGGGGCACCTGGACGGTGCCAGTGGGACAGTCGCAATCCGGCTCTGGCAGCGGCAGCGAGCAGCATCAAGCCAGCCCCGCTGCTCCTGCCGAGGAATGAAATCCACGGCAGAAAGCCCTCCTCTCATCTCCTCTGGTGCTAATCAGGGACTCGGGGAGGTGGGAAGGGTCCTCTGGAGATCGCCTCGCCCAAGCCCGCTGCTGGGGGACAGGAGCCGGCCCTGTGCTGCAGCGCCTGTCATCACCCCAAGGCTGGGGCTGAGCCAGGAGGTGCGCAGCAAACTCTGCAATGACGGCTCACAAAAAGCCACCCGCGGGAGTTCCCCCAGCCAGGCCAGCGGGAGAAGCGCAGTGGGGGCCACAGCTTTTCAGCAACCCCCGCCAGCTCTGGAGGGCTTCACACCTGGAGCAGCAGCTCCGCTCACTCCTCCGAATGGGGCAAAACCCAAGGGCGTCCTCATCCTGCACCCAGCACGGGCCTAAGGCGAGGCACAGTCTACCTGGGAGTTCCTGACTTGTGCAGCCTCAAGGACAGACAGGGTCAGGGCGGTTGGCAGGATCTTCACGGCACAGGGAAAGACTCCGAGCCGGTCCAGACAAACGCCCGCACTTGACAACCTCCCGCTGTCAATGCTGCCCAAAGAAATTCCCACCCAAATGAGCCACAGCCTCTCCTCCAAAGGGCACTCTGAGCTCTCGAGAGTTGGGCGTCTGAAGGGGCATATCCCAGATGTCGGCAAGGACGCCCTCCTCGTGCTGAGCTACCAAGCTGAGGAGGGCACGGAGACCGCTGGCAGGAGGGCATGGACGGGGCCAGCGGCCTGTGTCACCCGCAGGGACCCCGCAGCAGCCATCCCCACCCTGCCCCAGGGACACCCCTTCCCTGGGTCCCCCTCCAGCCGGCAGGCAGCTCCTGCCCCGAGCTTGCTGGCGCTTCACTGACAGGGAGCAGCTCCTGCGCTGGGGCTAGAAACAGGATTTAATGGGACCCCAGGAGCCACCCGGCTGGCCCTCTCCTTCCCTCTCGTCTTCCCACCCTCGGCCCTCCCAGAGCCACTTCCGTGCCTCCGCATCGTCGCAGACGCGGTGGGCGCCCACGGGCCTGTATTGGCTTTGTGTGGCAAGGCTTTGGTAGCGGGGGGGGGGGTTACAGGGGTGGCTTCTGTAAGAAGCTGCTGGAAGCTTCCCCTGTGTCCGAGAGAGCCAATACCAGCCGGCTCTAAGACGGACCCGCCGCTGGCCAAGGCCGAGCCAATCAGCGATAGTGGCAACGCCTCTGTGATAACACTTTTAAGGAAATTTTTAAGGAAAAAAGTTGCTGGGACGGGAACCGGCAGCCGGAGAGAGGAGTGAGAACATGTAAGAGAAACAACCCTGCAGACCCCCAGGTCAGTGCAGAAGGAGGGGAGGAGGTGCTCCAGGTGCCGGAGCAGAGATTCCCCTGCAGCCCGTGGGGAAGACCGTGGTGAGGCAGGCTGTCCGCCTGCAGCCCAGGGAGGTCCACGGTGGAGCAGATCTCCACCTGCAGCCCGGGGAGGACCCCACGCCGGAGCAGGTGGGTTCCCGAAGGAGGCTGTGACCCCGTGGGAAGCCCGCGCTGGAGCAGGCTCCTGGCAGGACCTGCGGATCTGTGGAGAGGAGCCCACGCTGGAGCAGGTTTTCTGGCAGGACTTGTGACCCCGTGGGGGACCCGCGCTGGAGCAGTGTGCTCCTGAAGGACTGCACGCCGTGGAAAGGACCCATGCTGGAGCAGTTCGTGAAGAACTGCAGCCCGTGGGAAGGGCCCACGTTGGAGAAGTTCGTGGAGGACTGTCTCCCGTGGGAGGGACCCCACGCTGGAGCAGGGGAAGAGTGTGATGAGTCGTGCCCCCGAGGAGGATGAAGCGGCAGAAAATAACGTGTGACGAGCTGACCGTAAACCCCATTCCCCGTCCCCCTGCGCCGCTGGGGGGGGTTGGTAGAGAATCCGGGAGTGAAGTGGTGCCCGGGAAGAAGGGAGGGGTGGAGGGAAGGTGTTCTGAGGTTTGGGTTTGTTTCTCATTACCCTGCTCTGCTTGATTTGTAATAAATTGAGTTAATTTTCCCCAAGCTGAGTCTCTTTCGCCCGTGACGGTAACTGGTGAGTGATCTCTCCTGTCCTTATCTCGACCCACAAGCTCTTTGTTATATTTTCTCTCCCCTGTCCAGCTGAGGAGGGGGAGTGATAGAACGGCGTTGGTGGGCACCTGGCGTCCAGCCAGGGTCAGCCCACCACAGGGCCCTTCGCCCTCTTGCCACTCCGCTTCCCCAGAGCGATGGAGGGGAAGGAGGCGGCGCGGGGCTGGGGGTCTGCGGCAGGTCCCGCTGCCAAAAGCCGCCTGGCTCTGGTCCTGGGCTGCAGGTGGCCCTGCTTGAGCAGGGGGGGTTGGACCGGGTTGCTCCTTGCCGATCTCAGCCACTCTGTGATTCTGGCGCTGGGATTCCCAACCCGCTCTCGGGGATGGGAAGCTGCCCGTGCGCAGCAGCAGGATGCCGCAGGATGCCCAAAGCCGCAGGACCCCCGCTCTGGGTGGCTGCGCTGCCGGGTGGTACCCGCAGCAGGGGGGGAGCGCGGCTGTGATGCGGGGCTGCGACGTCACTGAGGTGTCCCCACCCACAGGGCTGTGACCTCGCAGCAGCAGCAGCAGCAGCAGCAGCAGCAGCAGCGTTATAGGACACGTGCCGCCAAGCCAGAGCTGCCAGCGTGGCCGTGTCAGACTCTGCACCATGAGCGACGGCAGCGTTCTTCTCGGCCTCGGCATCCTCTTCCTGGCTGCTGGGGCCATCCTCCTCACCATCAGCCATTGCCGAGAGGTACGGGGTCGCTCGGGGCCAGGGGGGCCGCTCGGGGCCAGCGCTGGTGGGGGCTGGCCCCAGCTGGGTGACTGCGCCACACTCCTGTGCCCACAGTGTGATGGCCGGAGATGGCGACACCGGAGACGGAGGCGGAGAGCGGTGGCACCAGAGCCACGTAAGTCCCCTGAGGGTCCCCCCGCGGGTGCGCAGCTGCACCCCCAGGCCAGGACAGGGCCTCTCAGAGCAAACTAGCCCCGCTGCGGAGCAGCCCGCATGCACGGCCCATGGGTGGTCACAGTGTCCCCAGACCCCCACGGCTCAGGCAACCCCTCCCTGGTTTGCAGGTGCTCCTGGGGGCCCCCTGTGCGGGCCCTGGCGCTGCAGACCCGGCTGCACCCGCTGCATCAAGGCTGCCCAGGAGCTGCAGCGGATGGTGCTGTCTGCATGGGCTGGGACCGGGGCCTCCGCCACGCCGGATGCCGGCACCTGGCGGGCGGCGTGGCAGGACCTGGAGGAGCTGGTGGAGCGGGGCCACCTGCCCTGCTGCGGCAGCCCCGGCTGCACCCGCTGCATCACGGCTGCCCAGGAGCTGCAGCAGCTGGTGCTGTCAGCATGGGCTGGGACCGGGGCCTCCGCCACGCTGGATGCCGGCACCTGGCGGGCGGCGTGGCAGGACCTGGAGGAGCTGGTGGAGCGGGGCCACCTGCCCTGCTGCGGCAGCCCCGGCTGCACCCGCTGCATCACGGCTGCCCAGGAGCTGCAGCAGCTGGTGCTGTCAGCATGGGCTGGGACCGGGGCCTCCGCCACGCTGGATGCCGGCACCTGGCGGGCGGCGTGGCAGGACCTGGAGGAGCTGGTGGAGCGGGGCCACCTGCCCTGCCGCGGCTGCAGCTCCTCCGAGAGCCAGAGAAAGACGTGCCTGACTCAAGATGGACGAGCCCCCGTGGAGAGGTCTGCCCGCTCCCCTGGACCCGTGCGTGTCGGCAGAGCCTCTTCAGCCCTGAAGATGCACGTGGCCAGGAAAGGACTCGAAATGCAGCTGGGGACCCTGCCTGTACCAGTGCAGCTCTCCCAGCAGCAAGGGGCACAGCGGCAGGGCTGCCGTGTCCTGCCGAAGCTCATCCAGCCAGGGCAGAGCCAGCCCTTGCCGCGGCGCGGGCTGTGCCCCTCTCTGCAGGCGAAGGCAAACGCCATTGCAGAGAACATCAAAGAGAAGGAAGTCCGGCGGCTGTGGGGGGACCCCAACCCCACCGAGGAGTCCCTGGCCCTGCTGGTGCCATGCCCCCCACCGCTGCTCGCTCCCCTGGACCCGCAGCTCCCCCGGGAGCGCAGCGTGTGGGGGCCCCGCGCCGTGGGACAGGCCAGCGCAGGGGGGCACGCCAGGGAGGGACAGCAGGAGCCACGCAGCCGGCACCGCTCCGAGGATGAGCCAGCCATCCAACCGTCAGCGCTGGGGAACGTGGTGAGCGAGGGCCTCCTGCGCCTGGACGGGGGCCCGTCGCCGTGGGACGAGGAGTGCCTGTGGCCTTTTGCTTTACCCATGGCCCCCCCTGCCCTCCCCAGCCTGGGCAACGGGGCAGCAGGACCAGAAGCAGGACCGGCGGCAGGACCAGCTGCCATCCTGCCAAAGGAAGATGTCGGCCACGTCAGCAACCCCACCACCCGGGGCGGGGGCCAGGCCAACGCTGAGGACAGGAGCCGGCCCCACGCTGCAGCCCCTGGCATCGCCTCCAGGCTGGAGACGAGCCAGGAGGTGCGCAGCAAACTGTGGATGCATATAGCAAGAAAACGCCTGGAGATCAAGCTGCAGAGGCTCCCCGTGGCGGTGCAGCAGTCCACAGAAATGCTGCATCGGTCCCTGCCCAGACTGGGGCGGGCTGGGACCGGGACCCTGGGGCCATGCCGTGCCTCCCCCCCCTTGCTGACGCTGAAGCGGCTCATCCAGCCGGACCGGGACGCACCGCAGCAGCTCGGGGCATCGCTCCCCTGCCCCGGGGCCCCCATGACACCGGGCAATCGCCCAGAGCCGGTCCACTTCTACGGCCTCGTGCCCAGGAAGGAGAGCTGCCAGGCAGCCCTGGAGGCCAGCACCCTGCCCAGCACGTCCTGCAGCTCCAGCGATGACAGGGACACGGCCGCCACGGGTGCAGTGCTGAGGACACACTGCGGGGTGGCAAAGGCCTCGGCAGGGCAAGCATCCACCCTGGTCTCCCCAGGCCTCGTCCCAGCCTTCCCTGCTACGGACCCGAGTCCCGAGCCCTGGCGAGGAGCCCACGCGTGGGTGCCCCACGGAGGCTTCGTGGCACCAGCCCCAAGAGACCCGCAAGGCCACTGGGGCTGCTGCAAGGCACACAGCAGAACCGCTGATGGCGACTTCCACCCCCTGACCGCAGCCCTCCCTCCGGAGGGGACCACCAGCACGGAGGGGACCAGCAGCACGGAGGGGACCGCAGCATCCAAGCCCTGTGGGCATGAGGCAGGCCACAAAGGGCAGAGGTGGTGGTCCTCGAGGAGACAGTGCCCTGGCAGCTCCGAGAGCTCCCCGGGCTGGGGGGCATGCTCCAGGAGCACCTCCAGGAGCACGGACATACGAGGCAGATGGACTCCTGTTGGCCTCCCACAGGGAATGCCACCCCAGGCGGCCATGCCACCTCCCACCCTAACACCCTCCAGCCCAGCAGGGACCCCCAGCCAGTGCAGCCCGTCCTTGCAGCAGCACGGCAGTGCCCCCGTCACCAGGCACCTGTGCTCGTGCCACCTGCGCCCAGCCCGGGACGCCCAGGACACTGCGGCCGTGAGGACTGGCAACACCCTCCGCTTGGTCCTGGAGAAGATTTGCCAGCGGCGAAGGAATACGTCCCCATCTCTGGGGAGCTCGGCCTCGGAGCACAGCTGCTGTGTTGTGGACTGGCAGGGCCAGGCCTCCTGCAGCTCCTGCTCTTCCAAACCTCTACGTGCGTCTAAATAAACATGTCGCTTGCTCTCCAGAGAGCTGTGTGAGGGGCCTCCAGGCTGCTAGCGGGGCAGGGTGCGTCGGGGACGGGAAAGGGAGGGTGGGCTCAGGGGAATTCGGGAGGCTGGGCTGTCCCGGCAGGAGGACGAGGCCGGGAGGAGGATAAGCCTGGGCAAGACGGCTGCTCCTCCCGCAGCTCCTGCCCTGCCATGGCTGGGGCTCAGCCCCAGCCCAACGGCTGCACTAAGACCCTGCAGGGCAGGGCCTTCGGCTCAACGCGACCTGTGCTCCAAGCCTCCCCTGAGAGTGGACACCTGAAGCAGTGTCCTTCAGGTCCCAGCCCGGGGGAACGGGTAAGTCGCAGCCCCCTCCCAGGGCTAGCAGAGCTGCCCAGGCACCTGTAGGGACCGGAGCGGAGGGCTTTCCGCGTGCCTGTAGCCGCCTCTCACGGGCAGCTCCACAGCGGTTGCCCCAGACATGAGCTTGCTGACCGGGTAAGAGTGACATCCAGACCACCCAGCCCGGCTCGCCTTTGTGCCACCAAACACAGGTCTCTGCGGGGACGAGCGCTGAAGAGACCCGTCTCCAAAGGCTTCGCTCAGAATCCCTGCAGGGAAACTGGCCCCTGCTAGAAATCACTCCTTGGTCTTGTCTCGGGGCAGGCGCCTCAGGAAGGTCCAATGAACGACACTTCACAAAGAGTCCAAGCAGGTCCCCGAGGCGGCACCGAGGTGGCCACAGCAGGGCTCAGCACGCCTGAGGCTACGACTCCCGGAGAAGCAGGAGGCGGCAGCGGAGAAGGGCTCGCCACACTGCGCGCCACGATGGCCGAGCTCCGAGGCCCAAAAGGGCTGTCCCGGCCTCCTCGGGGAGCAGCGAGCGCCGTCAGCGGGCAGGCCGGGATCCCTCCAGAGAAGGGCGTGCGGCAAGGAGCCGATCCCGGCAGAGGTCCCGCAGCCCTGCCGGGCGCAGGGCCTGGGAGCACACCCTACCAAGAAGGGAAACGCAACGCTCGCCCCCTGACCAACGCGTGCTGGGGCAGCGCAACGATCCCGGGGACACAGAAGGCCCTCGAGGTGGTGGTCGTGCTGCTGCTGAGGGGCACCTGGACGGTGGCAGTGGGACAGTCGCAATCCGGCTCTGGCAGCGGCAGCGAGCAGCATCAAGCCAGCCCCGCTGCTCCTGCCGAGGAATGAAATCCACGGCAGAAAGCCCTCCTCTCATCTCCTCTGGTGCTAATCAGGGACTCGGGGAGGTGGGAAGGGTCCTCTGGAGATCGCCTCGCCCAAGCCCGCTGCTGGGGGACAGGAGCCGGCCCTGTGCTGCAGCGCCTGTCATCACCCCAAGGCTGGGGCTGAGCCAGGAGGTGCGCAGCAAACTCTGCAATGACGGCTCACAAAAAGCCACCCGCGGGAGTTCCCCCAGCCAGGCCAGCGGGAGAAGCGCAGTGGGGGCCACAGCTTTTCAGCAACCCCCGCCAGCTCTGGAGGGCTTCACACCTGGAGCAGCAGCTCCGCTCACTCCTCCGAATGGGGCAAAACCCAAGGGCGTCCTCATCCTGCACCCAGCACGGGCCTAAGGCGAGGCACAGTCTACCTGGGAGTTCCTGACTTGTGCAGCCTCAAGGACAGACAGGGTCAGGGCGGTTGGCAGGATCTTCACGGCACAGGGAAAGACTCCGAGCCGGTCCAGACAAACGCCCGCACTTGACAACCTCCCGCTGTCAATGCTGCCCAAAGAAATTCCCACCCAAATGAGCCACAGCCTCTCCTCCAAAGGGCACTCTGAGCTCTCGAGAGTTGGGCGTCTGAAGGGGCATATCCCAGATGTCGGCAAGGACGCCCTCCTCGTGCTGAGCTACCAAGCTGAGGAGGGCACGGAGACCGCTGGCAGGAGGGCATGGACGGGGCCAGCGGCCTGTGTCACCCGCAGGGACCCCGCAGCAGCCATCCCCACCCTGCCCCAGGGACACCCCTTCCCTGGGTCCCCCTCCAGCCGGCAGGCAGCTCCTGCCCCGAGCTTGCTGGCGCTTCACTGACAGGGAGCAGCTCCTGCGCTGGGGCTAGAAACAGGATTTAATGGGACCCCAGGAGCCACCCGGCTGGCCCTCTCCTTCCCTCTCGTCTTCCCACCCTCGGCCCTCCCAGAGCCACTTCCGTGCCTCCGCATCGTCGCAGACGCGGTGGGCGCCCACGGGCCTGTATTGGCTTTGTGTGGCAAGGCTTTGGTAGCGGGGGGGGGGGTTACAGGGGTGGCTTCTGTAAGAAGCTGCTGGAAGCTTCCCCTGTGTCCGAGAGAGCCAATACCAGCCGGCTCTAAGACGGACCCGCCGCTGGCCAAGGCCGAGCCAATCAGCGATAGTGGCAACGCCTCTGTGATAACACTTTTAAGGAAATTTTTAAGGAAAAAAGTTGCTGGGACGGGAACCGGCAGCCGGAGAGAGGAGTGAGAACATGTAAGAGAAACAACCCTGCAGACCCCCAGGTCAGTGCAGAAGGAGGGGAGGAGGTGCTCCAGGTGCCGGAGCAGAGATTCCCCTGCAGCCCGTGGGGAAGACCGTGGTGAGGCAGGCTGTCCACCTGCAGCCCGGGGAGGACCCCACGCCGGAGCAGGTGGGTTCCCGAAGGAGGCTGTGACCCCGTGGGAAGCCCGCGCTGGAGCAGGCTCCTGGCAGGACCTGCGGATCTGTGGAGAGGAGCCCACGCTGGAGCAGGTTTTCTGGCAGGACTTGTGACCCCGTGGGGGACCCGCGCTGGAGCAGTGTGCTCCTGAAGGACTGCACGCCGTGGAAAGGACCCATGCTGGAGCAGTTCGTGAAGAACTGCAGCCCGTGGGAAGGGCCCACGTTGGAGAAGTTCGTGGAGGACTGTCTCCCGTGGGAGGGACCCCACGCTGGAGCAGGGGAAGAGTGTGATGAGTCGTGCCCCCGAGGAGGATGAAGCGGCAGAAAATAACGTGTGACGAGCTGACCGTAAACCCCATTCCCCGTCCCCCTGCGCCGCTGGGGGGGGTTGGTAGAGAATCCGGGAGTGAAGTGGTGCCCGGGAAGAAGGGAGGGGTGGAGGGAAGGTGTTCTGAGGTTTGGGTTTGTTTCTCATTACCCTGCTCTGCTTGATTTGTAATAAATTGAGTTAATTTTCCCCAAGCTGAGTCTCTTTCGCCCGTGACGGTAACTGGTGAGTGATCTCTCCTGTCCTTATCTCGACCCACAAGCTCTTTGTTATATTTTCTCTCCCCTGTCCAGCTGAGGAGGGGGAGTGATAGAACGGCGTTGGTGGGCACCTGGCGTCCAGCCAGGGTCAGCCCACCACAGGGCCCTTCGCCCTCTTGCCACTCCGCTTCCCCAGAGCGATGGAGGGGAAGGAGGCGGCGCGGGGCTGGGGGTCTGCGGCAGGTCCCGCTGCCAAAAGCCGCCTGGCTCTGGTCCTGGGCTGCAGGTGGCCCTGCTTGAGCAGGGGGGGTTGGACCGGGTTGCTCCTTGCCGATCTCAGCCACTCTGTGATTCTGGCGCTGGGATTCCCAACCCGCTCTCGGGGATGGGAAGCTGCCCGTGCGCAGCAGCAGGATGCCGCAGGATGCCCAAAGCCGCAGGACCCCCGCTCTGGGTGGCTGCGCTGCCGGGTGGTACCCGCAGCAGGGGGGGAGCGCGGCTGTGATGCGGGGCTGCGACGTCACTGAGGTGTCCCCACCCACAGGGCTGTGACCTCGCAGCAGCAGCAGCAGCAGCAGCAGCAGCAGCAGCGTTATAGGACACGTGCCGCCAAGCCAGAGCTGCCAGCGTGGCCGTGTCAGACTCTGCACCATGAGCGACGGCAGCGTTCTTCTCGGCCTCGGCATCCTCTTCCTGGCTGCTGGGGCCATCCTCCTCACCATCAGCCATTGCCGAGAGGTACGGGGTCGCTCGGGGCCAGGGGGGCCGCTCGGGGCCAGCGCTGGTGGGGGCTGGCCCCAGCTGGGTGACTGCGCCACACTCCTGTGCCCACAGTGTGATGGCCGGAGATGGCGACACCGGAGACGGAGGCGGAGAGCGGTGGCACCAGAGCCACGTAAGTCCCCTGAGGGTCCCCCCGCGGGTGCGCAGCTGCACCCCCAGGCCAGGACAGGGCCTCTCAGAGCAAACTAGCCCCGCTGCGGAGCAGCCCGCATGCACGGCCCATGGGTGGTCACAGTGTCCCCAGACCCCCACGGCTCAGGCAACCCCTCCCTGGTTTGCAGGTGCTCCTGGGGGCCCCCTGTGCGGGCCCTGGCGCTGCAGACCCGGCTGCACCCGCTGCATCAAGGCTGCCCAGGAGCTGCAGCGGATGGTGCTGTCTGCATGGGCTGGGACCGGGGCCTCCGCCACGCCGGATGCCGGCACCTGGCGGGCGGCGTGGCAGGACCTGGAGGAGCTGGTGGAGCGGGGCCACCTGCCCTGCTGCGGCAGCCCCGGCTGCACCCGCTGCATCACGGCTGCCCAGGAGCTGCAGCAGCTGGTGCTGTCAGCATGGGCTGGGACCGGGGCCTCCGCCACGCTGGATGCCGGCACCTGGCGGGCGGCGTGGCAGGACCTGGAGGAGCTGGTGGAGCGGGGCCACCTGCCCTGCTGCGGCAGCCCCGGCTGCACCCGCTGCATCACGGCTGCCCAGGAGCTGCAGCAGCTGGTGCTGTCAGCATGGGCTGGGACCGGGGCCTCCGCCACGCTGGATGCCGGCACCTGGCGGGCGGCGTGGCAGGACCTGGAGGAGCTGGTGGAGCGGGGCCACCTGCCCTGCCGCGGCTGCAGCTCCTCCGAGAGCCAGAGAAAGACGTGCCTGACTCAAGATGGACGAGCCCCCGTGGAGAGGTCTGCCCGCTCCCCTGGACCCGTGCGTGTCGGCAGAGCCTCTTCAGCCCTGAAGATGCACGTGGCCAGGAAAGGACTCGAAATGCAGCTGGGGACCCTGCCTGTACCAGTGCAGCTCTCCCAGCAGCAAGGGGCACAGCGGCAGGGCTGCCGTGTCCTGCCGAAGCTCATCCAGCCAGGGCAGAGCCAGCCCTTGCCGCGGCGCGGGCTGTGCCCCTCTCTGCAGGCGAAGGCAAACGCCATTGCAGAGAACATCAAAGAGAAGGAAGTCCGGCGGCTGTGGGGGGACCCCAACCCCACCGAGGAGTCCCTGGCCCTGCTGGTGCCATGCCCCCCACCGCTGCTCGCTCCCCTGGACCCGCAGCTCCCCCGGGAGCGCAGCGTGTGGGGGCCCCGCGCCGTGGGACAGGCCAGCGCAGGGGGGCACGCCAGGGAGGGACAGCAGGAGCCACGCAGCCGGCACCGCTCCGAGGATGAGCCAGCCATCCAACCGTCAGCGCTGGGGAACGTGGTGAGCGAGGGCCTCCTGCGCCTGGACGGGGGCCCGTCGCCGTGGGACGAGGAGTGCCTGTGGCCTTTTGCTTTACCCATGGCCCCCCCTGCCCTCCCCAGCCTGGGCAACGGGGCAGCAGGACCAGAAGCAGGACCGGCGGCAGGACCAGCTGCCATCCTGCCAAAGGAAGATGTCGGCCACGTCAGCAACCCCACCACCCGGGGCGGGGGCCAGGCCAACGCTGAGGACAGGAGCCGGCCCCACGCTGCAGCCCCTGGCATCGCCTCCAGGCTGGAGACGAGC
Organism: Necrosyrtes monachus; assembly: GCA_037953605.1. Taxonomy (NCBI): domain Eukaryota; kingdom Metazoa; phylum Chordata; class Aves; order Accipitriformes; family Accipitridae; genus Necrosyrtes; species Necrosyrtes monachus. The sequence goes on from JAZGTQ010000168.1 coordinate 32,357, forward strand.
CAGGAGGTGCGCAGCAAACTGTGGATGCATATAGCAAGAAAACGCCTGGAGATCAAGCTGCAGAGGCTCCCCGTGGCGGTGCAGCAGTCCACAGAAATGCTGCATCGGTCCCTGCCCAGACTGGGGCGGGCTGGGACCGGGACCCTGGGGCCATGCCGTGCCTCCCCCCCCTTGCTGACGCTGAAGCGGCTCATCCAGCCGGACCGGGACGCACCGCAGCAGCTCGGGGCATCGCTCCCCTGCCCCGGGGCCCCCATGACACCGGGCAATCGCCCAGAGCCGGTCCACTTCTACGGCCTCGTGCCCAGGAAGGAGAGCTGCCAGGCAGCCCTGGAGGCCAGCACCCTGCCCAGCACGTCCTGCAGCTCCAGCGATGACAGGGACACGGCCGCCACGGGTGCAGTGCTGAGGACACACTGCGGGGTGGCAAAGGCCTCGGCAGGGCAAGCATCCACCCTGGTCTCCCCAGGCCTCGTCCCAGCCTTCCCTGCTACGGACCCGAGTCCCGAGCCCTGGCGAGGAGCCCACGCGTGGGTGCCCCACGGAGGCTTCGTGGCACCAGCCCCAAGAGACCCGCAAGGCCACTGGGGCTGCTGCAAGGCACACAGCAGAACCGCTGATGGCGACTTCCACCCCCTGACCGCAGCCCTCCCTCCGGAGGGGACCACCAGCACGGAGGGGACCAGCAGCACGGAGGGGACCGCAGCATCCAAGCCCTGTGGGCATGAGGCAGGCCACAAAGGGCAGAGGTGGTGGTCCTCGAGGAGACAGTGCCCTGGCAGCTCCGAGAGCTCCCCGGGCTGGGGGGCATGCTCCAGGAGCACCTCCAGGAGCACGGACATACGAGGCAGATGGACTCCTGTTGGCCTCCCACAGGGAATGCCACCCCAGGCGGCCATGCCACCTCCCACCCTAACACCCTCCAGCCCAGCAGGGACCCCCAGCCAGTGCAGCCCGTCCTTGCAGCAGCACGGCAGTGCCCCCGTCACCAGGCACCTGTGCTCGTGCCACCTGCGCCCAGCCCGGGACGCCCAGGACACTGCGGCCGTGAGGACTGGCAACACCCTCCGCTTGGTCCTGGAGAAGATTTGCCAGCGGCGAAGGAATACGTCCCCATCTCTGGGGAGCTCGGCCTCGGAGCACAGCTGCTGTGTTGTGGACTGGCAGGGCCAGGCCTCCTGCAGCTCCTGCTCTTCCAAACCTCTACGTGCGTCTAAATAAACATGTCGCTTGCTCTCCAGAGAGCTGTGTGAGGGGCCTCCAGGCTGCTAGCGGGGCAGGGTGCGTCGGGGACGGGAAAGGGAGGGTGGGCTCAGGGGAATTCGGGAGGCTGGGCTGTCCCGGCAGGAGGACGAGGCCGGGAGGATAAGCCTGGCCAAGATGGCTGCTCCTCCCAGAGCTCCTCCTCAGCCCTGCCCTGGCCGGGGGGGGGGGCTCAGCCTCACCCCAACGGCTGCACTAACAACAGCCAGAGGGGACTGCAGGCTCCAACAGCGGCAGGAACAGGCCGACAGCCCCTTCTGCAGCCAGTCAGGTTTTACACCTGGCAGGGCAGGTCCTGCGGTTCATCTCAGAATCACAGAATCGCAGAATGGTTTGGCTTGGAAGGGACTTTGAAGATCATCTAGTTCCAAACCCCTGCCATGGGCAGGGACGCCTTCCACCAGACCAGGTTGCTCCAAGCCCCAGCCAACCTGCCCTTGAACACTGCCAGGGATGGGGCAGCCACCACCTCTGTGGGCAACCTGTGCCAGGGCCTCACCATCCTCACAGCGAAGAACTTCTTCCTTACAGCTCATCCAAATCTACCCTCTCTCACTTTCGGGCCATTACCCCTTGTCCTGTCGCTACCTGCCCTGGCAAAAAGGCCCCCTCCAACTCTCTGGTAGACCCCTTTAGTTACTGGAAGGACCTGTGATCCCCTGAGCACAGCTGCAGTGCTGCGGAGTGGCAGGGCCAGGCCTCCTGCAGCTCCTGCTCTTCAAAATGTCTCTGTTCGTCTAAATAAACATCTTGACTTGTTCCCCAGAGTGCTCTGTGAGGGCCCTACACCCTGCTAGCGGGGCACAGTGCATTGGGGACGGGAAAGGGAAGCTGTGCTGTCCCGGCAGGAGGACGAGGCCGGGAGGATAAGCCTGGCCAAGATGGCTGCTCCTCCCAGAGCTCCTCCTCAGCCCTGCCCTGGCCGGGGGGGGGGGCTCAGCCTCACCCCAACGGCTGCACTAACAACAGCCAGAGGGGACTGCAGGCTCCAACAGCGGCAGGAACAGGCCGACAGCCCCTTCTGCAGCCGGTCAGGTTTTACACCTGGCAGGGCAGGTCCTGCGGTTCATCTCAGAATCACAGAATCGCAGAATGGTTTGGCTTGGAAGGGACTTTGAAGATCATCTAGTTCCAAACCCCTGCCATGGGCAGGGACGCCTTCCACCAGACCAGGTTGCTCCAAGCCCCAGCCAACCTGCCCTTGAACACTGCCAGGGATGGGGCAGCCACCACCTCTGTGGGCAACCTGTGCCAGGGCCTCACCATCCTCACAGCGAAGAACTTCTTCCTTACAGCTCATCCAAATCTACCCTCTCTCAGTTTCGGGCCATTACCCCTTGTCCTGTCGCTACCTGCCCTGGCAAAAAGGCCCCCTCCAACTCTCTGGTAGACCCCTTTAGTTACTGGAAGGACCTGTGATCCCCTGAGCACAGCTGCAGTGCTGCGGAGTGGCAGGGCCAGGCCTCCTGCAGCTCCTGCTCTTCAAAATGTCTCTGTTCGTCTAAATAAACATCTTGACTTGTTCCCCAGAGTGCTCTGTGAGGGCCCTACACCCTGCTAGCGGGGCACAGTGCATTGGGGACGGGAAAGGGAAGCTGTGCTGTCCCGGCAGGAGGACGAGGCCGGGAGGATAAGCCTGGCCAAGATGGCTGCTCCTCCCAGAGCTCCTCCTCAGCCCTGCCCTGGCCGGGGGGGGGGGCTCAGCCTCACCCCAACGGCTGCACTAACAACAGCCAGAGGGGACTGCAGGCTCCAACAGCGGCAGGAACAGGCCGACAGCCCCTTCTGCAGCCAGTCAGGTTTTACACCTGGCAGGGCAGGTCCTGCGGTTCATCTCAGAATCACAGAATCGCAGAATGGTTTGGCTTGGAAGGGACTTTGAAGATCATCTAGTTCCAAACCCCTGCCATGGGCAGGGACGCCTTCCACCAGACCAGGTTGCTCCAAGCCCCAGCCAACCTGCCCTTGAACACTGCCAGGGATGGGGCAGCCACCACCTCTGTGGGCAACCTGTGCCAGGGCCTCACCATCCTCACAGCGAAGAACTTCTTCCTTACAGCTCATCCAAATCTACCCTCTCTCAGTTTCGGGCCATTACCCCTTGTCCTGTCGCTACCTGCCCTTGCAAAAAGTCCCCCTCCAACTTTCTGGTAGACCCCTTTAGTTACTGGAAGGACCTGTGATCCCCTGAGCACAGCTGCAGTGCTGCGGAGTGGCAGGGCCAGGCCTCCTGCAGCTCCTGCTCTTCAAAATGTCTCTGTTCGTCTAAATAAACATCTTGACTTGTTCCCCAGAGTGCTCTGTGAGGGCCCTACACCCTGCTAGCGGGGCACAGTGCATTGGGGACGGGAAAGGGAAGCTGTGCTGTCCCGGCAGGAGGACGAGGCCGGGAGGATAAGCCTGGCCAAGATGGCTGCTCCTCCCAGAGCTCCTCCTCAGCCCTGCCCTGGCCGGGGGGGGGGGGCTCAGCCTCACCCCAACGGCTGCACTAACAACAGCCAGAGGGGACTGCAGGCTCCAACAGCGGCAGGAACAGGCCGACAGCCCCTTCTGCAGCCGGTCAGGTTTTACACCTGGCAGGGCAGGTCCTGCGGTTCATCTCAGAATCACAGAATCGCAGAATGGTTTGGCTTGGAAGGGACTTTGAAGATCATCTAGTTCCAAACCCCTGCCATGGGCAGGGACGCCTTCCACCAGACCAGGTTGCTCCAAGCCCCAGCCAACCTGCCCTTGAACACTGCCAGGGATGGGGCAGCCACCACCTCTGTGGGCAACCTGTGCCAGGGCCTCACCATCCTCACAGCGAAGAACTTCTTCCTTACAGCTCATCCAAATCTACCCTCTCTCACTTTCGGGCCATTACCCCTTGTCCTGTCGCTACCTGCCCTGGCAAAAAGTCCCCCTCCAACTTTCTGGTAGACCCCTTCAGTTACTGGAAGGACCTGTGATCCCCTGAGCACAGCTGCAGTGCTGCGGAGTGGCAGGGCCAGGCCTCCTGCAGCTCCTGCTCTTCAAAATGTCTCTGTTCGTCTAAATAAACATCTTGACTTGTTCCCCAGAGTGCTCTGTGAGGGCCCTACACCCTGCTAGCGGGGCACAGTGCATTGGGGACGGGAAAGGGAAGCTGTGCTGTCCCGGCAGGAGGACGAGGCCGGGAGGATAAGCCTGGCCAAGATGGCTGCTCCTCCCAGAGCTCCTCCTCAGCCCTGCCCTGGCCGGGGGGGGGGGCTCAGCCTCACCCCAACGGCTGCACTAACAACAGCCAGAGGGGACTGCAGGCTCCAACAGCGGCAGGAACAGGCCGACAGCCCCTTCTGCAGCCAGTCAGGTTTTACACCTGGCAGGGCAGGTCCTGCGGTTCATCTCAGAATCACAGAATCGCAGAATGGTTTGGCTTGGAAGGGACTTTGAAGATCATCTAGTTCCAAACCCCTGCCATGGGCAGGGACGCCTTCCACCAGACCAGGTTGCTCCAAGCCCCAGCCAACCTGCCCTTGAACACTGCCAGGGATGGGGCAGCCACCACCTCTGTGGGCAACCTGTGCCAGGGCCTCACCATCCTCACAGCGAAGAACTTCTTCCTTACAGCTCATCCAAATCTACCCTCTCTCACTTTCGGGCCATTACCCCTTGTCCTGTCGCTACCTGCCCTGGCAAAAAGGCCCCCTCCAACTCTCTGGTAGACCCCTTTAGTTACTGGAAGGACCTGTGATCCCCTGAGCACAGCTGCAGTGCTGCGGAGTGGCAGGGCCAGGCCTCCTGCAGCTCCTGCTCTTCAAAATGTCTCTGTTCGTCTAAATAAACATCTTGACTTGTTCCCCAGAGTGCTCTGTGAGGGCCCTACACCCTGCTAGCGGGGCACAGTGCATTGGGGACGGGAAAGGGAAGCTGTGCTGTCCCGGCAGGAGGACGAGGCCGGGAGGATAAGCCTGGCCAAGATGGCTGCTCCTCCCAGAGCTCCTCCTCAGCCCTGCCCTGGCCGGGGGGGGGGCTCAGCCTCACCCCAACGGCTGCACTAACAACAGCCAGAGGGGACTGCAGGCTCCAACAGCGGCAGGAACAGGCCGACAGCCCCTTCTGCAGCCGGTCAGGTTTTACACCTGGCAGGGCAGGTCCTGCGGTTCATCTCAGAATCACAGAATCGCAGAATGGTTTGGCTTGGAAGGGACTTTGAAGATCATCTAGTTCCAAACCCCTGCCATGGGCAGGGACGCCTTCCACCAGACCAGGTTGCTCCAAGCCCCAGCCAACCTGCCCTTGAACACTGCCAGGGATGGGGCAGCCACCACCTCTGTGGGCAACCTGTGCCAGGGCCTCACCATCCTCACAGCGAAGAACTTCTTCCTTACAGCTCATCCAAATCTACCCTCTCTCAGTTTCGGGCCATTACCCCTTGTCCTGTCGCTACCTGCCCTTGCAAAAAGTCCCCCTCCAACTTTCTGGTAGACCCCTTTAGTTACTGGAAGGACCTGTGATCCCCTGAGCACAGCTGCAGTGCTGCGGAGTGGCAGGGCCAGGCCTCCTGCAGCTCCTGCTCTTCAAAATGTCTCTGTTCGTCTAAATAAACATCTTGACTTGTTCCCCAGAGTGCTCTGTGAGGGCCCTACACCCTGCTAGCGGGGCACAGTGCATTGGGGACGGGAAAGGGAAGCTGTGCTGTCCCGGCAGGAGGACGAGGCCGGGAGGATAAGCCTGGCCAAGATGGCTGCTCCTCCCAGAGCTCCTCCTCAGCCCTGCCCTGGCCGGGGGGGGGGGCTCAGCCTCACCCCAACGGCTGCACTAACAACAGCCAGAGGGGACTGCAGGCTCCAACAGCGGCAGGAACAGGCCGACAGCCCCTTCTGCAGCCGGTCAGGTTTTACACCTGGCAGGGCAGGTCCTGCGGTTCATCTCAGAATCACAGAATCGCAGAATGGTTTGGCTTGGAAGGGACTTTGAAGATCATCTAGTTCCAAACCCCTGCCATGGGCAGGGACGCCTTCCACCAGACCAGGTTGCTCCAAGCCCCAGCCAACCTGCCCTTGAACACTGCCAGGGATGGGGCAGCCACCACCTCTGTGGGCAACCTGTGCCAGGGCCTCACCATCCTCACAGCGAAGAACTTCTTCCTTACAGCTCATCCAAATCTACCCTCTCTCACTTTCGGGCCATTACCCCTTGTCCTGTCGCTACCTGCCCTTGCAAAAAGGCCCCCTCCAACTTTCTGGTAGACCCCTTTAGTTACTGGAAGGACCTGTGATCCCCTGAGCACAGCTGCAGTGCTGCGGAGTGGCAGGGCCAGGCCTCCTGCAGCTCCTGCTCTTCAAAATGTCTCTGTTCGTCTAAATAAACATCTTGACTTGTTCCCCAGAGTGCTCTGTGAGGGCCCTACACCCTGCTAGCGGGGCACAGTGCATTGGGGACGGGAAAGGGAAGCTGTGCTGTCCCGGCAGGAGGACGAGGCCGGGAGGATAAGCCTGGCCAAGATGGCTGCTCCTCCCAGAGCTCCTCCTCAGCCCTGCCCTGGCCGGGGGGGGGGGGCTCAGCCTCACCCCAACGGCTGCACTAACAACAGCCAGAGGGGACTGCAGGCTCCAACAGCGGCAGGAACAGGCCGACAGCCCCTTCTGCAGCCAGTCAGGTTTTACACCTGGCAGGGCAGGTCCTGCGGTTCATCTCAGAATCACAGAATCGCAGAATGGTTTGGCTTGGAAGGGACTTTGAAGATCATCTAGTTCCAAACCCCTGCCATGGGCAGGGACGCCTTCCACCAGACCAGGTTGCTCCAAGCCCCAGCCAACCTGCCCTTGAACACTGCCAGGGATGGGGCAGCCACCACCTCTGTGGGCAACCTGTGCCAGGGCCTCACCATCCTCACAGCGAAGAACTTCTTCCTTACAGCTCATCCAAATCTACCCTCTCTCAGTTTCGGGCCATTACCCCTTGTCCTGTCGCTACCTGCCCTTGCAAAAAGTCCCCCTCCAACTTTCTGGTAGACCCCTTTAGTTACTGGAAGGACCTGTGATCCCCTGAGCACAGCTGCAGTGCTGCGGAGTGGCAGGGCCAGGCCTCCTGCAGCTCCTGCTCTTCAAAATGTCTCTGTTCGTCTAAATAAACATCTTGACTTGTTCCCCAGAGTGCTCTGTGAGGGCCCTACACCCTGCTAGCGGGGCACAGTGCATTGGGGACGGGAAAGGGAAGCTGTGCTGTCCCGGCAGGAGGACGAGGCCGGGAGGATAAGCCTGGCCAAGATGGCTGCTCCTCCCAGAGCTCCTCCTCAGCCCTGCCCTGGCCGGGGGGGGGGGCTCAGCCTCACCCCAACGGCTGCACTAACAACAGCCAGAGGGGACTGCAGGCTCCAACAGCGGCAGGAACAGGCCGACAGCCCCTTCTGCAGCCAGTCAGGTTTTACACCTGGCAGGGCAGGTCCTGCGGTTCATCTCAGAATCACAGAATCGCAGAATGGTTTGGCTTGGAAGGGACTTTGAAGATCATCTAGTTCCAAACCCCTGCCATGGGCAGGGACGCCTTCCACCAGACCAGGTTGCTCCAAGCCCCAGCCAACCTGCCCTTGAACACTGCCAGGGATGGGGCAGCCACCACCTCTGTGGGCAACCTGTGCCAGGGCCTCACCATCCTCACAGCGAAGAACTTCTTCCTTACAGCTCATCCAAATCTACCCTCTCTCAGTTTCGGGCCATTACCCCTTGTCCTGTCGCTACCTGCCCTTGCAAAAAGTCCCCCTCCAACTTTCTGGTAGACCCCTTTAGTTACTGGAAGGACCTGTGATCCCCTGAGCACAGCTGCAGTGCTGCGGAGTGGCAGGGCCAGGCCTCCTGCAGCTCCTGCTCTTCAAAATGTCTCTGTTCGTCTAAATAAACATCTTGACTTGTTCCCCAGAGTGCTCTGTGAGGGCCCTACACCCTGCTAGCGGGGCACAGTGCATTGGGGACGGGAAAGGGAAGCTGTGCTGTCCCGGCAGGAGGACGAGGCCGGGAGGATAAGCCTGGCCAAGATGGCTGCTCCTCCCAGAGCTCCTCCTCAGCCCTGCCCTGGCCGGGGGGGGGCGCTCAGCCTCACCCCAACGGCTGCACTAACAACAGCCAGAGGGGACTGCAGGCTCCAACAGCGGCAGGAACAGGCCGACAGCCCCTTCTGCAGCCAGTCAGGTTTTACACCTGGCAGGGCAGGTCCTGCGGTTCATCTCAGAATCACAGAATCGCAGAATGGTTTGGCTTGGAAGGGACTTTGAAGATCATCTAGTTCCAAACCCCTGCCATGGGCCGGGACGCCTTCCACCAGACCAGGTTGCTCCAAGCCCCAGCCAACCTGCCCTTGAACACTGCCAGGGATGGGGCAGCCACCACCTCTGTGGGCAACCTGTGCCAGGGCCTCACCATCCTCACAGCGAAGAACTTCTTCCTTACAGCTCATCCAAATCTACCCTCTCTCAGTTTCGGGCCATTACCCCTTGTCCTGTCGCTACCTGCCCTTGCAAAAAGTCCCCCTCCAACTTTCTGGTAGACCCCTTTAGTTACTGGAAGGACCTGTGATCCCCTGAGCACAGCTGCAGTGCTGCGGAGTGGCAGGGCCAGGCCTCCTGCAGCTCCTGCTCTTCAAAATGTCTCTGTTCGTCTAAATAAACATCTTGACTTGTTCCCCAGAGTGCTCTGTGAGGGCCCTACACCCTGCTAGCGGGGCACAGTGCATTGGGGACGGGAAAGGGAAGCTGTGCTGTCCCGGCAGGAGGACGAGGCCGGGAGGATAAGCCTGGCCAAGATGGCTGCTCCTCCCAGAGCTCCTCCTCAGCCCTGCCCTGGCCGGGGGGGGGGGCTCAGCCTCACCCCAACGGCTGCACTAACAACAGCCAGAGGGGACTGCAGGCTCCAACAGCGGCAGGAACAGGCCGACAGCCCCTTCTGCAGCCAGTCAGGTTTTACACCTGGCAGGGCAGGTCCTGCGGTTCATCTCAGAATCACAGAATCGCAGAATGGTTTGGCTTGGAAGGGACTTTGAAGATCATCTAGTTCCAAACCCCTGCCATGGGCAGGGACGCCTTCCACCAGACCAGGTTGCTCCAAGCCCCAGCCAACCTGCCCTTGAACACTGCCAGGGATGGGGCAGCCACCACCTCTGTGGGCAACCTGTGCCAGGGCCTCACCATCCTCACAGCGAAGAACTTCTTCCTTACAGCTCATCCAAATCTACCCTCTCTCAGTTTCGGGCCATTACCCCTTGTCCTGTCGCTACCTGCCCTTGCAAAAAGTCCCCCTCCAACTTTCTGGTAGACCCCTTTAGTTACTGGAAGGACCTGTGATCCCCTGAGCACAGCTGCAGTGCTGCGGAGTGGCAGGGCCAGGCCTCCTGCAGCTCCTGCTCTTCAAAATGTCTCTGTTCGTCTAAATAAACATCTTGACTTGTTCCCCAGAGTGCTCTGTGAGGGCCCTACACCCTGCTAGCGGGGCACAGTGCATTGGGGACGGGAAAGGGAAGCTGTGCTGTCCCGGCAGGAGGACGAGGCCGGGAGGATAAGCCTGGCCAAGATGGCTGCTCCTCCCAGAGCTCCTCCTCAGCCCTGCCCTGGCCGGGGGGGGGGGCTCAGCCTCACCCCAACGGCTGCACTAACAACAGCCAGAGGGGACTGCAGGCTCCAACAGCGGCAGGAACAGGCCGACAGCCCCTTCTGCAGCCAGTCAGGTTTTACACCTGGCAGGGCAGGTCCTGCGGTTCATCTCAGAATCACAGAATCGCAGAATGGTTTGGCTTGGAAGGGACTTTGAAGATCATCTAGTTCCAAACCCCTGCCATGGGCAGGGACGCCTTCCACCAGACCAGGTTGCTCCAAGCCCCAGCCAACCTGCCCTTGAACACTGCCAGGGATGGGGCAGCCACCACCTCTGTGGGCAACCTGTGCCAGGGCCTCACCATCCTCACAGCGAAGAACTTCTTCCTTACAGCTCATCCAAATCTACCCTCTCTCAGTTTCGGGCCATTACCCCTTGTCCTGTCGCTACCTGCCCTTGCAAAAAGTCCCCCTCCAACTTTCTGGTAGACCCCTTTAGTTACTGGAAGGACCTGTGATCCCCTGAGCACAGCTGCAGTGCTGCGGAGTGGCAGGGCCAGGCCTCCTGCAGCTCCTGCTCTTCAAAATGTCTCTGTTCGTCTAAATAAACATCTTGACTTGTTCCCCAGAGTGCTCTGTGAGGGCCCTACACCCTGCTAGCGGGGCACAGTGCATTGGGGACGGGAAAGGGAAGCTGTGCTGTCCCGGCAGGAGGACGAGGCCGGGAGGATAAGCCTGGCCAAGATGGCTGCTCCTCCCAGAGCTCCTCCCCAGCCCTTCCCAGGTCGTGGGAGGGGCTCAGCCTCAGCCTCAGCCTCACCCCAACGGCTGCACTAACAACAGCCAGAGGGGACTGCAGGCTCCAACAGCGGCAGGAACAGGCCGACAGCCCCTTCTGCAGCCAGTCAGGTTTTACACCTGGCAGGGCAGGTCCTCTGGCTCAATTCAACCTCTGGTCCAGGCCTTCCCTGAAAGTGGCTCCCTGCAGCCCCAGCACAGGCATGTTCCCCAGGCCTGGCCGGTGTCTGCAGGCCCTGGTGGCCCCCAGCCCACCAGTACTGAGCCTGAGAGCCGTAAGTCAAGCAGCAGAGCTAAAGAACTACCCACTGAGCTCTGCTCCTCCAGCCACCCACCAGCGCTGGGGAACGATGTGTGAGAGAGACTCCTTCGCCTGGATGGGGGCCAGTCGCCCTGGGACGAGAAGCACCTCTGGCCTTTTGCTTTAGCCATGGACCCCCTCGTCCTTCCCAGCCTGGACAAGAGGGCAGCAGGGCCAGAATCCAGACTGGCAGCACGATCAGCTGCCATTCTGCCATCAACCATCAGCAACCGGTATGGGGCCGCTCCGAGCAGGGGGGACCACTCGGGGCCAGCGCTAGCGAGGGCTGGCCCCAGGTGGGTGACTGCGCCACACTCCTTTGCCCACAGGATGACGGCCAGAAAAGGTGACGCCAGAGACGGAGGCGGAGAGCGGTGGCACCAGGGCCACGTAAGTCCCCTGAGGGTCCCCCCGCGGGTGTGCAGGTCCCCCCCCAGGCCAGGACAGGGTCTCTCAGAGCAGCCTAGTCGCGCTGCGGAGCAGCCTGGGGGGACGGCCCACGGGTGGTCCCAGTGCCCCCAGCCCCCCGCGGCTCAGGAAGCCCCTCCCTGGTTTGCAGGTGCTCCTGGGGGCCCCCTGTGCGGGCCCTGGCGCTGCAGCCCCGGCTGCACCCGCTGCATCAAGGCTGCCCAGGAGCTGCAGCGGATGGTGCTGTCTGCATGGGCTGGGACCGGGGCCTCCGCCACGCCGGATGCCGGCACCTGTCGGGCGGCGTGGCAGGACCTGGAGGAGCTGGTGGAGCGGGGCCACCTGCCCTGCTGCGGCTGCAGCTGCCCCAGGTCCCCCTAGAGCCTCAGTCCCTCCGAGAGCCTGAGAAAGATGGGCCTGACTGGAGATGGAGAGGGAGAGGGAGAGAGCCCTGTGGAGAGGAGGTCTGCCCGCTCCCCCGGACGCTGCGTGTCGTCGGAGCCTCCCGTGCCCTGAAGGTGCACATGGCCAGGACAGGACTGGAAATGCGGCTGGGGACCCTGCCCGTGCCGGTGCAGCTGTCCCAGCAGCGAGGGGCGCAGCGGCGGCAGGGCTGCCGTGTCCTGCCGTAGCTCTGCCAGGCATGGCAGAGCCAGCCCTTGCCACAGTGCAGGCTGTGCCCCTCGCTGCAGGCGAGTGCAAACGCCATTGCCGACAACATCCAAGAGGAGGAAGTCTGGAAGCTCAGGGGGGACCCCAACGCCACCGAGGAGTCCCTGGCCATGCTGGTGCCATGCCTCCCACCGCTGCTCGCTCCTGTGGACCCACAGCTCCCCCAGGAGCGCAGCGTGTTGGGGCCCCTGTGCCTGGGACAGACCAGGGCAATGGGGCACCCAGGGAGGGACAGCAGGAGCTGCACAACCGGCATGGCTCTGCGGAGGATCCAGCCATCCAAGCACCAGCGCTGGCGAACGCGGCGAGCCAGAGCCTCCTGCGCCTGGATGGGGGACAGTTGCCCTGGGACGAGAAGCGCCTCTGGCCTTTTGCTTTAGCCATGGATCCCCTTGTCCTTCCCAGCCTGGACAAGAGGGCAGCAGGGCCAAAATCCAGACTGGCAGCACGATCAGCTGCCATCCTGCCATCAACCATCAGCAACCGGTACGGGGCCGCTCCGAGCAGGGGGGGCCACTCGGGGCCAGCGCTAGCGAGTGCTGGCCCCAGGTGGGTGACTGCGCCACACTCCTGTGCCCACAGGATGACGGCCAGAAAAGGTGACGCCAGAGACGGAGGCGGAGAGCGGTGGCACCAGGGCCACGTAAGTCCCCTGAGGGTCCCCCCGCGGGTGTGCAGGTGCCCCCCCAGGGCAGGCCAGGGCCTCTCAGAGCAGCCTAGTCGTGCTGCGGAGCAGCCTGGGGGGACGGCCCACGGGTGGTCCCAGTGCCCCCGGCCCCCCGTGGCTCAGGAAGCCCCTCCCTGGTTTGCAGGTGCTCCTGGGGGCCCCGGCGCTG
>JAZGTQ010000499.1:0-37036 GCA_037953605.1 Necrosyrtes monachus
CTTTTCCTCTGCAGAGCCCCTCTCCGATAAGGCAAAAATCGGGCTCCTTCTCCCACAAGGAAGGTGCTAAGCCTGAAAGCTGTTGCTGGTCTGCACCTTCCCTTGGCAGCCTATTCACAGCACAACAGCCCTGCGGATATGTGCTTTCCCACAGGCGATACAGCTCATGCTGCTTTTCCTCTGCAGAGCCCCTCTCCGATAAGGCAAAAATCGAGCTCCTTCTCCCACAAGGAAGGTGCTAGCCCTGAAAGCTGTTGCTGGTCTGCACCTTCCCTTGGCAGCCTATTCACAGCACAACAGCCCTGCGGATCTGTGCTTTCCCACAGGCGATACATCTCCTGCTGCTTCTCCTCTGCAGAGTTCCTCTCCGAAAAGGCAAACGTCCGGCTCCTTCTCCCACAAGGAAGGTGCTAGCCCTGAAAGCTGTTGCTGGTCTGCACCTTCCCTTGGCAGCCTATTCACAGCACAACAGCCCTGCGGATCTGTGCTTTCCCACAGACGATACAGCTCATGATGCTTTTCCTCTGCAGAGCCCCTCTCCGATAAGGCAAAAATCGAGCTCCTTCTCCCACAAGGAAGGTGCTAGCCCTGAAAGCTGTTGCTGGTCTGCACCTTCCCTTGGCAGCCTATTCACAGCACAACAGCCCTGCGGATCTGTGCTTTCCCACAGACGATACATCTCCTGCTGCTTTTCCTCTGCAGAGCCCCTCTCCGATAAGGCAAACATCCGGCTCCTTCTCCCACAAGGAAGGCGGTAGCCCTGAAAGCTGTTGCTGGTCTGCACCTTCCCTTGGCAGCCTGTTCACAGCACAACAGCCCTGCGGATCTGTGCTTTCCCACAGGCGATACATCTTCTGCTGCTTTTCCTCTGCAGAGCCCCTCTCCGATAATGCAAAAAATCCGGCTCCTTCTCCCACAAGGAAGGTGCTAAGCCTGAAAGCTGTTGCTGGTCTGCACCTTCCCTTGGCAGCCTATTCACAGCACAACAGCCCTGCGGATCTGTGCTTTCCCAGAGACGATACATCTCCTGCTGCTTCTCCTCTGCAGAGTTCCTCTCCGAAAAGGCAAACGTCCGGCTCCTTCTCCCACAAGGAAGGTGCTAGCCCTGAAAGCTGTTGCTGGTCTGCACCTTCCCCGTGCAGCCTATTCACAGCACAACAGCCCTGCGGATCTCTGCTTTCACACAGACGATACAGCTCCTGCTGCTTTTCCTCTGCAGAGCCCCTCTCCGATAAGGCAAAAAATTCGTCTCCTTCTCCCACAAGGAAGGCGGTAGCCCTGAAAGCTGTTGCTGGTCTGCACCTTCCCTTGGCAGCCTGTTCACAGCACAACAGCCCTGCGGATCTGTGCTTTCCCAGAGACGATACAGCTCATGAGTCTATTCCTCTGCAGAGCCCCTTTCGGAAAAGGCAAACGTCCGGCTCCTTCTCCCACAAGGAAGGTGCTAAGCCTGAAAGCTGTTGCTGGTCTGCACCTTCCCTTGGCAGCCTATTCACAGCACAACAGCCCTGCGGATCTGTGCTTTCCCAGAGACGATACATCTCCTGCTGCTTTTCCTCTGCAGAGCCCCTATCCGAAAAGGCAAACGTCTGGCTCCTTCTCCCACAAGGAAGGTGCTAGCCCTGAAAGCTGTTGCTGGTCTGCACCTTCCCTTGGCAGCCTATTCACAGCACAACAGCCCTGCGGATCTGTGCTTTCCCACAGACGATACAGCTCATGATGCTTTTCCTCTGCAGAGCCCCTCTCCGATAAGGCAAAAATCCGGCTCATTCTCCCACAAGGAAGGTGCTAGCCCTGAAAGCTGTTGCTGGTCTGCACCTTCCCTTGGCAGCCTATTCACAGCACAACAGCCCTGCGGATCTGTGCTTTCCCACAGGCGATACAGCTCATGAGTCTATTCCTCTGCAGAGCCCCTCTCGGATAAGGCAAAAATTCAGCTCCTTCTCCCACAAGGAAGGTGCTAAGCCTGAAAGCTGTTGCTGGTCTGCACCTTCCCTTGGCAGCCTATTCACAGCACAACAGCCCTGCGGATCTGTGCTTTCCCACAGATGATACATCTCCTGCTGCTTCTCCTCTGCAGAGCCCCTCTCCGATAAGGCAAAAATCGAGCTCCTTCTCCCACAAGGAAGGCGGTAGCCCTGAAAGCTATTGCTGGTCTGCACCTTCCCTTGGCAGCCTATTCACAGCACAACAGCCCTGCGGATCTGTGCTTTCCCACAGACGATACATCTCCTGCTGCTTCTCCTCTGCAGAGTTCCTCTCCGAAAAGGCAAACGTCTGGCTCCTTCTCCCACAAGGAAGGTGCTAGCCCTGAAAGCTGTTGCTCCTCTGCACCTTCCCTTGGCAGCGTATTCACAGCACAACAGCCCTGCGGATCTGTGCTTTCCCAGAGACGATACAGCTCCTGATGCTTTTCCTCTGCAGAGCCCCTCTCCGATAAGGCAAAAATCGAGCTCCTTCTCCCACAAGGAAGGTGCTAGCCCTGAAAGCTGTTGCTGGTCTGCACCTTCCCTTGGCAGCCTATTCACAGCACAACAGCCCTGCGGATCTGTGCTTTCCCACAGACGATACATCTCCTGCTGCTTTTCCTCTGCAGAGCCCCTCTCCGATGAGGCAAACATCCGGCTCCTTCTCCCACAAGGAAGGCGGTAGCCCTGAAAGCTGTTGCTGGTCTGCACCTTTCCTTGGCAGCCTATTCACAGCACAACAGCCCTGCGGATCTGTGCTTTCCCACAGACGATACAGCTCCTGCTGCTTTTCCTCTGCAGAGCCCCTCTCGGATAAGGCAAAAATTCAGCTCCTTCTCCCACAAGGAAGGTTCTAAGCCTGAAAGCTCTTGCTGGTCTGCACCTTCCCTTGGCAGCCTATTCACAGCACAACAGCCCTGCGGATCTGTGCTTTCCCACAGGCGATACAGCTCATGAGTCTATTCCTCTGCAGAGCCCCTCTCGGATAAGGCAAAAATTCAGCTCCTTCTCCCACAAGGAAGGCGGTAGCCCTGAAAGCTGTTGCTGGTCTGCACCTTCCCTTGGCAGCCTATTCACAGCACAACAGCCCTGCGGATCTGTGCTTTCCCACAGACGATACAGCTCCTGCTGCTTTTCCTCTGCAGAGCCCCTCTCGGATAAGGCAAAAATTCAGCTCCTTCTCCCACAAGGAAGGCGGTAGCCCTGAAAGCTCTTGCTGGTCTGCACCTTCCCTTGGCAGCCTATTCACAGCACAACAGCCCTGCGGATCTGTGCTTTCCCACAGACGATACATCTCCTGCTGCTTCTCCTCTGCAGAGTTCCTCTCCGAAAAGGCAAACGTCCGGCTCCTTCTCCCACAAGGAAGGTGCTAGCCCTGAAAGCTGTTGCTGGTCTGCACCTTCCCTTGGCAGCCTATTCACAGCACAACAGCCCTGCGGATCTGTGCTTTCCCACAGACGATACAGCTCCTGATGCTTTTCCTCTGCAGAGCCCCTCTCCGATAAGGCAAAAATCGAGCTCCTTCTCCCACAAGGAAGGTGCTAGCCCTGAAAGCTGTTGCTGGTCTGCACCTTCCCTTGGCAGCCTATTCACAGCACAACAGCCCTGCGGATCTGTGCTTTCCCACAGACGATACAGCTCCTGCTGCTTTTCCTCTGCAGAGCCCCTCTCCGATAAGGCAAAAAATCCGGCTCCTTCTCCCACAAGGAAGGTGCTAGCCCTGAAAGCTGTTGCTGGTCTGCACCTTCCCCGTGCAGCCTATTCACAGCACAACAGCCCTGCGGATCTCTGCTTTCACACAGACGATACAGCTCCTGCTGCTTTTCCTCTGCAGAGCCCCTCTCGGATAAGGCAAAAATTCGTCTCCTTCTCCCACAAGGAAGGCGGTAGCCCTGAAAGCTGTTGCTGGTCTGCACCTTCCCTTGGCAGCCTGTTCACAGCACAACAGCCCTGCGGATCTGTGCTTTCCCAGAGACGATACAGCTCATGAGTCTATTCCTCTGCAGAGCCCCTTTCGGAAAAGGCAAACGTCCGGCTCCTTCTCCCACAAGGAAGGTGCTAAGCCTGAAAGCTGTTGCTGGTCTGCACCTTCCCTTGGCAGCCTATTCACAGCACAACAGCCCTGCAGATCTGTGCTTTCCCACAGACGATACAGCTCATGCTGCTTTTCCTCTGCAGAGCCCCTCTCGGATAAGGCAAAAATTCAGCTCCTTCTCCCACAAGGAAGGCGGTAGCCCTGAAAGCTATTGCTGGTCTGCACCTTCCCTTGGCAGCCTATTCACAGCACAACAGCCCTGCGGATCTGTGCTTTCCCAGAGACGATACTGCTCCTGCTGCTTTTCCTCTGCAGAGCCCCTTTCGGAAAAGGCAAACGTCCGGCTCCTTCTCCCACAAGGAAGGTGCTAGCCCTGAAAGCTATTGCTGGTCTGCACCTTCCCTTGGCAGCCTATTCACAGCACAACAGCCCTGCGGATCTGTGCTTTCCCACAGACGATACATCTCCTGCTGCTTCTCCTCTGCAGAGTTCCTCTCCGAAAAGGCAAACGTCTGGCTCCTTCTCCCACAAGGAAGGTGCTAGCCCTGAAAGCTGTTGCTCCTCTGCACCTTCCCTTGGCAGCGTATTCACAGCACAACAGCCCTGCGGATCTGTGCTTTCCCAGAGACGATACAGCTCCTGATGCTTTTCCTCTGCAGAGCCCCTCTCCGATAAGGCAAAAATCGAGCTCCTTCTCCCACAAGGAAGGTGCTAGCCCTGAAAGCTGTTGCTGGTCTGCACCTTCCCTTGGCAGCCTATTCACAGCACAACAGCCCTGCGGATCTGTGCTTTCCCACAGACGATACATCTCCTGCTGCTTTTCCTCTGCAGAGCCCCTCTCCGATGAGGCAAACATCCGGCTCCTTCTCCCACAAGGAAGGCGGTAGCCCTGAAAGCTGTTGCTGGTCTGCACCTTTCCTTGGCAGCCTATTCACAGCACAACAGCCCTGCGGATCTGTGCTTTCCCACAGACGATACAGCTCCTGCTGCTTTTCCTCTGCAGAGCCCCTCTCGGATAAGGCAAAAATTCAGCTCCTTCTCCCACAAGGAAGGTTCTAAGCCTGAAAGCTCTTGCTGGTCTGCACCTTCCCTTGGCAGCCTATTCACAGCACAACAGCCCTGCGGATCTGTGCTTTCCCACAGGCGATACAGCTCATGAGTCTATTCCTCTGCAGAGCCCCTCTCGGATAAGGCAAAAATTCAGCTCCTTCTCCCACAAGGAAGGCGGTAGCCCTGAAAGCTGTTGCTGGTCTGCACCTTCCCTTGGCAGCCTATTCACAGCACAACAGCCCTGCGGATCTGTGCTTTCCCACAGACGATACAGCTCCTGCTGCTTTTCCTCTGCAGAGCCCCTCTCGGATAAGGCAAAAATTCAGCTCCTTCTCCCACAAGGAAGGCGGTAGCCCTGAAAGCTCTTGCTGGTCTGCACCTTCCCTTGGCAGCCTATTCACAGCACAACAGCCCTGCGGATCTGTGCTTTCCCACAGACGATACATCTCCTGCTGCTTCTCCTCTGCAGAGTTCCTCTCCGAAAAGGCAAACGTCCGGCTCCTTCTCCCACAAGGAAGGTGCTAGCCCTGAAAGCTGTTGCTGGTCTGCACCTTCCCTTGGCAGCCTATTCACAGCACAACAGCCCTGCGGATCTGTGCTTTCCCACAGACGATACAGCTCCTGATGCTTTTCCTCTGCAGAGCCCCTCTCCGATAAGGCAAAAATCGAGCTCCTTCTCCCACAAGGAAGGTGCTAGCCCTGAAAGCTGTTGCTGGTCTGCACCTTCCCTTGGCAGCCTATTCACAGCACAACAGCCCTGCGGATCTGTGCTTTCCCACAGACGATACAGCTCCTGCTGCTTTTCCTCTGCAGAGCCCCTCTCCGATAAGGCAAAAAATCCGGCTCCTTCTCCCACAAGGAAGGTGCTAGCCCTGAAAGCTGTTGTTGGTCTGCACCTTCCCTTGGCAGCCTATTCACAGCACAACAGCCCGGCGGATCTGTGCTTTCCCAGAGACGATACATCTCCTGCTGCTTCTCCTCTGCAGAGTTCCTCTCCGAAAAGGCAAACGTCCGGCTCCTTCTCCCACAAGGAAGGCGGTAGCCCTGAAAGCTGTTGCTGGTCTGCACCTTCCCTTGGCAGCCTGTTCACAGCACAACAGCCCTGCGGATCTGTGCTTTCCCAGAGACGATACAGCTCATGAGTCTATTCCTCTGCAGAGCCCCTTTCGGAAAAGGCAAACGTCCGGCTCCTTCTCCCACAAGGAAGGTGCTAAGCCTGAAAGCTGTTGCTGGTCTGCACCTTCCCTTGGCAGCCTATTCACAGCACAACAGCCCTGCAGATCTGTGCTTTCCCACAGACGATACAGCTCATGCTGCTTTTCCTCTGCAGAGCCCCTCTCGGATAAGGCAAAAATTCAGCTCCTTCTCCCACAAGGAAGGCGGTAGCCCTGAAAGCTATTGCTGGTCTGCACCTTCCCTTGGCAGCCTATTCACAGCACAACAGCCCTGCGGATCTGTGCTTTCCCAGAGACGATACTGCTCCTGCTGCTTTTCCTCTGCAGAGCCCCTTTCGGAAAAGGCAAACGTCCGGCTCCTTCTCCCACAAGGAAGGCGGTAGCCCTGAAAGCTGTTGCTGGTCTGCACCTTCCCTTGGCAGCCTATTCACAGCACAACAGCCCTGCGGATCTGTGCTTTCCCACAGACGATACATCTCCTGCTGCTTTTCCTCTGCAGAGCCCCTATCCGAAAAGGCAAACGTCTGGCTCCTTCTCCCACAAGGAAGGTGCTAGCCCTGAAAGCTGTTGCTGGTCTGCACCTTCCCCGTGCAGCCTATTCACAGCACAACAGCCCTGCGGATCTGTGCTTTCCCACAGACGATACAGCTCATGATGCTTTTCCTCTGCAGAGCCCCTCTCCGATAAGGCAAAAATCCGGCTCATTCTCCCACAAGGAAGGTGCTAAGCCTGAAAGCTGTTACTGGTCTGCACCTTCCCTTGGCAGCCTATTCACAGCACAACAGCCCTGCGGATCTGTGCTTTCCCACAGGCGATACAGCTCATGAGTCTATTCCTCTGCAGAGCCCCTCTCGGATAAGGCAAAAATTCAGCTCCTTCTCCCACAAGGAAGGTGCTAAGCCTGAAAGCTGTTGCTGGTCTGCACCTTCCCTTGGCAGCCTATTCACAGCACAACAGCCCTGCGGATCTGTGCTTTCCCACAGATGATACAGCTCATGCGTCTATTCCTCTGCAGAGCCCCTCTCGGATAAGGCAAAAATTCAGCTCCTTCTCCCACAAGGAAGGCGGTAGCCCTGAAAGCTATTGCTGGTCTGCACCTTCCCTTGGCAGCCTATTCACAGCACAACAGCCCTGCGGATCTGTGCTTTCCCACAGACGATACATCTCCTGCTGCTTTTCCTCTGCAGAGCCCCTCTCCGATGAGGCAAACATCCGGCTCCTTCTCCCACAAGGAAGGCGGTAGCCCTGAAAGCTGTTGCTGGTCTGCACCTTTCCTTGGCAGCCTATTCACAGCACAACAGCCCTGCGGATCTGTGCTTTCCCAGAGACGATACAGCTCCTGCTGCTTTTCCTCTGCAGAGCCCCTCTCGGATAAGGCAAAAATTCAGCTCCTTCTCCCACAAGGAAGGTTTTAAGCCTGAAAGCTCTTGCTGGTCTGCACCTTCCCTTGGCAGCCTATTCACAGCACAACAGCCCTGCGGATCTGTGCTTTCCCAGAGACGATACATGCTCCTGCTGCTTTTTCTCTGCAGAGCCCCTTTCGGAAAAGGCAAACGTCCGCTCCTTCTCCCACAAGGAAGGCGGTAGCCCTGAAAGCTGTTGCTGGTCTGCACCTTCCCTTGGCAGCCTATTCACAGCACAACAGCCCTGCGGATCTGTGCTTTCCCAGAGACGATACAGCTCCTGATGCTTTTCCTCTGCAGAGCCCCTCTCCGATAAGGCAAAAATCGAGCTCCTTCTCCCACAAGGAAGGTGCTAGCCCTGAAAGCTGTTGCTGGTCTGCACCTTCCCTTGGCAGCCTATTCACAGCACAACAGCCCTGCGGATCTGTGCTTTCCCACAGGCGATACATCTCCTGCTGCTTTTCCTCTGCAGAGCCCCTCTCCGATAAGGGAAACATCCGGCTCCTTCTCCCACAAGGAAGGCGGTAGCCCTGAAAGCTGTTGCTGGTCTGCACCTTCCCTTGGCAGCCTGTTCACAGCACAACAGCCCTGCGGATCTGTGCTTTCCCACAGGCGATACATCTCCTGCTGCTTCTCCTCTGCAGAGTTCCTCTCCGAAAAGGCAAACGTCCGGCTCCTTCTCCCACAAGGAAGGTGCTAGCCCTGAAAGCTGTTGCTGGTCTGCACCTTCCCTTGGCAGCCTATTCACAGCACAACAGCCCGGCGGATCTGTGCTTTCCCAGAGACGATACATCTCCTGCTGCTTCTCCTCTGCAGAGTTCCTCTCCGAAAAGGCAAACGTCCGGCTCCTTCTCCCACAAGGAAGGTGCTAGCCCTGAAAGCTGTTGCTGGTCTGCACCTTCCCTTGGCAGCCTATTCACAGCACAACAGCCCTGCGGATCTGTGCTTTCCCACAGGCGATACAGCTCCTGATGCTTTTCCTCTGCAGAGCCCCTCTCCGATAAGGCAAAAATCGAGCTCCTTCTCCCACAAGGAAGGTGCTAAGCCTGAAAGCTGTTGCTGGTCTGCACCTTCCCTTGGCAGCCTATTCACAGCACAACAGCCCTGCGGATCTGTGCTTTCCCAGAGACGATACAGCTCATGAGTCTACTCCTCTGCAGAGCCCCTTTCGGAAAAGGCAAACGTCCGGCTCCTTCTCCCACAAGGAAGGTGCTAAGCCTGAAAGCTGTTGCTGGTCTGCACCTTCCCTTGGCAGCCTATTCACAGCACAACAGCCCTGCGGATCTGTGCTTTCCCACAGACGATACAGCTCCTGCTGCTTTTCCTCTGCAGAGCCCCTCTCGGATAAGGCAAAAATTCAGCTCCTTCTCCCACAAGGAAGGCGGTAGCCCTGAAAGCTATTGCTGGTCTGCACCTTCCCTTGGCAGCCTATTCACAGCACAACAGCCCTGCGGATCTGTGCTTTCCCAGAGACGATACTGCTCCTGCTGCTTTTCCTCTGCAGAGCCCCTTTCGGAAAAGGCAAACGTCCGGCTCCTTCTCCCACAAGGAAGGTGCTAGCCCTGAAAGCTATTGCTGGTCTGCACCTTCCCTTGGCAGCCTGTTCACAGCACAACAGCCCTGCGGATCTGTGCTTTCCCACAGGCGATACATCTTCTGCTGCTTTTCCTCTGCAGAGCCCCTCTCCGATAAGGCAAAAAATCCGGCTCCTTCTCCCACAAGGAAGGTGCTAGCCCTGAAAGCTGTTGCTGGTCTGCACCTTCCCCGTGCAGCCTATTCACAGCACAACAGCCCTGCGGATCTGTGCTTTCACACAGACGATACAGCTCCTGCTGCTTTTCCACTGCAGAGCCCCTCTCGGATAAGGCAAAAATTCGTCTCCTTCT
Organism: Necrosyrtes monachus; assembly: GCA_037953605.1. NCBI lineage: Eukaryota > Metazoa > Chordata > Aves > Accipitriformes > Accipitridae > Necrosyrtes > Necrosyrtes monachus. Next base: position 9,517 of record JAZGTQ010000499.1, read on the forward strand.
CCCACAAGGAAGGCGGTAGCCCTGAAAGCTGTTGCTGGTCTGCACCTTCCCTTGGCAGCCTGTTCACAGCACAACAGCCCTGCGGATCTGTGCTTTCCCACAGGCGATACATCTTCTGCTGCTTTTCCTCTGCAGAGCCCCTCTCGGATAAGGCAAAAAATCCGGCTCCTTCTCCCACAAGGAAGGTGCTAGCCCTGAAAGCTGTTGCTGGTCTGCACCTTCCCTTGGCAGCCTATTCACAGCACAACAGCCCTGCGGATCTCTGCTTTCCCACAGACGATACAGCTCATGCTGCTTTTCCTCTGCAGAGCCCCTCTCGGATAAGGCAAAAATTCAGCTCCTTCTCCCACAAGGAAGGCGGTAGCCCTGAAAGCTGTTGCTGGTCTGCACCTTCCCCGTGCAGCCTATTCACAGCACAACAGCCCTGCGGATCTGTGCTTTCCCAGAGACGATACAGCTCATGATGCTTTTCCTCTGCAGAGCCCCTCTCCGATAAGGCAAAAATCCGGCTCCTTCTCCCACAAGGAAGGTGCTAGCCCTGAAAGCTGTTGCTGGTCTGCACCTTCCCTTGGCAGCCTATTCACAGCACAACAGCCCTGCGGATCTGTGCTTTCCCACAGACGATACAGCTCCTGCTGCTTTTCCTCTGCAGAGCCCCTCTCGGATAAGGCAAAAATTCAGCTCCTTCTCCCACAAGGAAGGTGCTAAGCCTGAAAGCTGTTGCTGGTCTGCACCTTCCCTTGGCAGCCTATTCACAGCACAACAGCCCTGCGGATCTGTGCTTTCCCACAGACGATACATCTCCTGCTGCTTCTCCTCTGCAGAGTTCCTCTCCGAAAAGGCAAACGTCCGGCTCCTTCTCCCACAAGGAAGGCGGTAGCCCTGAAAGCTGTTGCTGGTCTGCACCTTCCCTTGGCAGCCTATTCACAGCACAACAGCCCTGCGGATCTGTGCTTTCCCAGAGACGATACAGCTCCTGATGCTTTTCCTCTGCAGAGCCCCTCTCCGATAAGGCAAACATCCGGCTCCTTCTCCCACAAGGAAGGCGGTAGCCCTGAAAGCTGTTGCTGGTCTGCACCTTCCCTTGGCAGCCTGTTCACAGCACAACAGCCCTGCGGATCTGTGCTTTCCCACAGGCGATACATCTTCTGCTGCTTTTCCTCTGCAGAGCCCCTCTCCGATAAGGCAAAAAATCCGGCTCCTTCTCCCACAAGGAAGGTGCTAGCCCTGAAAGCTGTTGTTGGTCTGCACCTTCCCTTGGCAGCCTATTCACAGCACAACAGCCCGGCGGATCTGTGCTTTCCCAGAGACGATACATCTCCTGCTGCTTCTCCTCTGCAGAGTTCCTCTCCGAAAAGGCAAACGTCCGGCTCCTTCTCCCACAAGGAAGGTGCTAGCCCTGAAAGCTGTTGCTGGTCTGCACCTTCCCCGTGCAGCCTATTCACAGCACAACAGCCCTGCGGATCTGTGCTTTCACACAGACGATACAGCTCCTGCTGCTTTTCCTCTGCAGAGCCCCTCTCGGATAAGGCAAAAATTCGTCTCCTTCTCCCACAAGGAAGGCGGTAGCCCTGAAAGCTGTTGCTGGTCTGCACCTTCCCTTGGCAGCCTGTTCACAGCACAACAGCCCTGCGGATCTGTGCTTTCCCACAGGCGATACATCTTCTGCTGCTTTTCCTCTGCAGAGCCCCTCTCCGATAAGGCAAAAATCGGGCTCCTTCTCCCACAAGGAAGGTGCTAGCCCTGAAAGCTGTTGTTGGTCTGCACCTTCCCTTGGCAGCCTATTCACAGCACAACAGCCCTGCGGATCTGTGCTTTCCCAGAGACGATACAGCTCATGCTGCTTTTCCTCTGCAGAGCCCCTCTCGGATAAGGCAAAAATTCAGCTCCTTCTCCCACAAGGAAGGCGGTAGCCCTGAAAGCTATTGCTGGTCTGCACCTTCCCTTGGCAGCCTATTCACAGCACAACAGCCCTGCGGATCTGTGCTTTCCCAGAGACGATACAGCTCATGAGTCTATTCCTCTGCAGAGCCCCTTTCGGAAAAGGCAAACGTCCGGCTCCTTCTCCCACAAGGAAGGTGCTAAGCCTGAAAGCTGTTGCTGGTCTGCACCTTCCCTTGGCAGCCTATTCACAGCACAACAGCCCGGCGGATCTGTGCTTTCCCACAGACGATACAGCTCCTGCTGCTTTTCCTCTGCAGAGCCCCTATCCGAAAAGGCAAACGTCCGGCTCCTTCTCCCACAAGGAAGGTGCTAGCCCTGAAAGCTGTTGCTGGTCTGCACCTTCCCTTGGCAGCCTATTCACAGCACAACAGCCCTGCGGATCTGTGCTTTCCCAGAGACGATACTGCTCCTGCTGCTTTTCCTCTGCAGAGCCCCTCTCCGATAAGGCAAAAATTCAGCTCCTTCTCCCACAAGGAAGGCGGTAGCCCTGAAAGCTGTTGCTGGTCTGCACCTTCCCTTGGCAGCCTATTCACAGCACAACAGCCCTGCGGATCTGTGCTTTCCCAGGGACGATACAGCTCATGATGCTTTTCCTCTGCAGAGCCCCTCTCCGATAAGGCAAACGTCCGGCTCCTTCTGCCACAAGGAAGGTGCTAGCCCTGAAAGCTATTGCTGGTCTGCACCTTCTCTTGGCAGCCTGTTCACAGCACAACAGCCCTGCGGATCTGTGCTTTCCCACAGGCGATACAGCTCCTGCTGCTTTTCCTCTGCAGAGCCCCTCTCGGATAAGGCAAAAATTCAGCTCCTTCTCCCACAAGGAAGGCGGTAGCCCTGAAAGCTGTTGCTGGTCTGCACCTTCCCTTGGCAGCCTATTCACAGCACAACAGCCCTGCGGATCTGTGCTTTCCCAGAGACGATACAGCTCATGATGCTTTTCCTCTGCAAAGCCCCTTTCGGAAAAGGCAAACGTCCGGCTCCTTCTCCCACAAGGAAGGTGCTAAGCCTGAAAGCTGTTGCTGGTCTGCACCTTCCCTTGGCAGCCTATTCACAGCACAACAGCCCTGCGGATCTGTGCTTTCCCAGAGACGATACAGCTCATGAGTCTATTCCTCTGCAGAGCCCCTTTCGGAAAAGGCAAACGTCCGGCTCCTTCTCCCACAAGGAAGGTGCTAAGCCTGAAAGCTGTTGCTGGTCTGCACCTTCCCTTGGCAGCCTATTCACAGCACAACAGCCCGGCGGATCTGTGCTTTCCCAGAGACGATACAGCTCCTGCTGCTTTTCCTCTGCAGAGCCGCTATCCGAAAAGGCAAACGTCCGGCTCCTTCTCCCACAAGGAAGGCGGTAGCCCTGAAAGCTGTTGCTGGTCTGCACCTTCCCCGTGCAGCCTATTCACAGCACAACAGCCCTGCGGATCTGTGCTTTCCCACAGACGATACAGCTCATGATGCTTTTCCTCTGCAGAGCCCCTCTCCGATAAGGCAAAAATCCGGCTCCTTCTCCCACAAGGAAGGTGCTAGCCCTGAAAGCTGTTGCTGGTCTGCACCTTCCCTTGGCAGCCTATTCACAGCACAACAGCCCTGCGGATCTGTGCTTTCCCAGAGACGATACAGCTCATGCTGCTTTTCCTCTGCAGAGCCCCTCTCGGATAAGGCAAAAATTCAGCTCCTTCTCCCACAAGGAAGGCGGTAGCCCTGAAAGCTATTGCTGGTCTGCACCTTCCCTTGGCAGCCTATTCACAGCACAACAGCCCTGCGGATCTGTGCTTTCCCAGAGACGATACAGCTCATGAGTCTATTCCTCTGCAGAGCCCCTTTCGGAAAAGGCAAACGTCCGGCTCCTTCTCCCACAAGGAAGGTGCTAAGCCTGAAAGCTGTTGCTGGTCTGCACCTTCCCTTGGCAGCCTATTCACAGCACAACAGCCCGGCGGATCTGTGCTTTCCCACAGACGATACAGCTCCTGCTGCTTTTCCTCTGCAGAGCCCCTCTCCGATAAGGCAAACGTCCGGCTCCTTCTCCCACAAGGAAGGCGGTAGCCAAAAAGCTGTTGCTGGTCTGCACCTTCCCTTGGCAGCCTATTCACAGCACAACAGCCCGGCGGATCTGTGCTTTCCCAGAGACGATACATCTCCTGCTGCTTCTCCTCTGCAGAGTTCCTCTCCGAAAAGGCAAACGTCCGGCTCCTTCTCCCACAAGGAAGGTGCTAGCCCTGAAAGCTGTTGCTGGTCTGCACCTTCCCGTGGCAGCCTATTCACAGCACAACAGCCCTGCGGATCTGTGCTTTCCCACAGACGATACAGCTCCTGCTGCTTTTCCTCTGCAGAGCCCCTCTCCGATAAGGCAAACATCCGGCTCCTTCTCCCACAAGGAAGGTGCTAGCCCTGAAAGCTGTTGCTGGTCTGCACCTTCCCTTGGCAGCCTATTCACAGCACAACAGCCCTGCGGATCTGTGCTTTCCCAGAGACGATACAGCTCCTGATGCTTTTCCTCTGCAGAGCCCCTCTCCGATAAGGCAAAAATCGAGCTCCTTCTCCCACAAGGAAGGTGCTAGCCCTGAAAGCTGTTGCTGGTCTGCACCTTCCCTTGGCAGCCTATTCACAGCACAACAGCCCTGCGGATCTGTGCTTTCCCACAGGCGATACATCTCCTGCTGCTTTTCCTCTGCAGAGCCCCTCTCCGATAAGGGAAACATCCGGCTCCTTCTCCCACAAGGAAGGCGGTAGCCCTGAAAGCTGTTGCTGGTCTGCACCTTCCCTTGGCAGCCTATTCACAGCACAACAGCCCTGCGGATCTGTGCTTTCCCACAGGCGATACATCTCCTGCTGCTTCTCCTCTGCAGAGTTCCTCTCCGAAAAGGCAAACGTCCGGCTCCTTCTCCCACAAGGAAGGTGCTAGCCCTGAAAGCTGTTGCTGGTCTGCACCTTCCCTTGGCAGCCTATTCACAGCACAACAGCCCGGCGGATCTGTGCTTTCCCAGAGACGATACATCTCCTGCTGCTTCTCCTCTGCAGAGTTCCTCTCCGAAAAGGCAAACGTCCGGCTCCTTCTCCCACAAGGAAGGTGCTAGCCCTGAAAGCTGTTGCTGGTCTGCACCTTCCCTTGGCAGCCTATTCACAGCACAACAGCCCTGCGGATCTGTGCTTTCCCACAGGCGATACAGCTCCTGATGCTTTTCCTCTGCAGAGCCCCTCTCCGATAAGGCAAAAATCGAGCTCCTTCTCCCACAAGGAAGGTGCTAAGCCTGAAAGCTGTTGCTGGTCTGCACCTTCCCTTGGCAGCCTATTCACAGCACAACAGCCCTGCGGATCTGTGCTTTCCCAGAGACGATACAGCTCATGAGTCTACTCCTCTGCAGAGCCCCTTTCGGAAAAGGCAAACGTCCGGCTCCTTCTCCCACAAGGAAGGTGCTAAGCCTGAAAGCTGTTGCTGGTCTGCACCTTCCCTTGGCAGCCTATTCACAGCACAACAGCCCTGCGGATCTGTGCTTTCCCACAGACGATACAGCTCCTGCTGCTTTTCCTCTGCAGAGCCCCTCTCGGATAAGGCAAAAATTCAGCTCCTTCTCCCACAAGGAAGGCGGTAGCCCTGAAAGCTATTGCTGGTCTGCACCTTCCCTTGGCAGCCTATTCACAGCACAACAGCCCTGCGGATCTGTGCTTTCCCAGAGACGATACTGCTCCTGCTGCTTTTCCTCTGCAGAGCCCCTTTCGGAAAAGGCAAACGTCCGGCTCCTTCTCCCACAAGGAAGGTGCTAGCCCTGAAAGCTATTGCTGGTCTGCACCTTCCCTTGGCAGCCTGTTCACAGCACAACAGCCCTGCGGATCTGTGCTTTCCCACAGGCGATACATCTTCTGCTGCTTTTCCTCTGCAGAGCCCCTCTCCGATAAGGCAAAAAATCCGGCTCCTTCTCCCACAAGGAAGGTGCTAGCCCTGAAAGCTGTTGCTGGTCTGCACCTTCCCCGTGGCAGCCTATTCACAGCACAACAGCCCTGCGGATCTGTGCTTTCACACAGACGATACAGCTCCTGCTGCTTTTCCACTGCAGAGCCCCTCTCGGATAAGGCAAAAATTCGTCTCCTTCTCCCACAAGGAAGGCGGTAGCCCTGAAAGCTGTTGCTGGTCTGCACCTTCCCTTGGCAGCCTGTTCACAGCACAACAGCCCTGCGGATCTGTGCTTTCCCACAGACGATACATCTTCTGCTGCTTTTCCTCTGCAGAGCCCCTCTCGGATAAGGCAAAAAATCCGGCTCCTTCTCCCACAAGGAAGGTGCTAGCCCTGAAAGCTGTTGCTGGTCTGCACCTTCCCTTGGCAGCCTATTCACAGCACAACAGCCCTGCGGATCTCTGCTTTCCCACAGACGATACAGCTCATGCTGCTTTTCCTCTGCAGAGCCCCTCTCGGATAAGGCAAAAATTCAGCTCCTTCTCCCACAAGGAAGGCGGTAGCCCTGAAAGCTGTTGCTGGTCTGCACCTTCCCCGTGCAGCCTATTCACAGCACAACAGCCCTGCGGATCTGTGCTTTCCCAGAGACGATACAGCTCATGATGCTTTTCCTCTGCAGAGCCCCTCTCCGATAAGGCAAAAATCCGGCTCCTTCTCCCACAAGGAAGGTGCTAAGCCTGAAAGCTGTTGTTGGTCTGCACCTTCCCTTGGCAGCCTATTCACAGCACAACAGCCCTGCGGATCTGTGCTTTCCCACAGACGATACAGCTCCTGCTGCTTTTCCTCTGCAGAGCCCCTCTCGGATAAGGCAAAAATTCAGCTCCTTCTCCCACAAGGAAGGTGCTAAGCCTGAAAGCTGTTGCTGGTCTGCACCTTCCCTTGGCAGCCTATTCACAGCACAACAGCCCTGCGGATCTGTGCTTTCCCACAGACGATACATCTCCTGCTGCTTCTCCTCTGCAGAGTTCCTCTCCGAAAAGGCAAACGTCCGGCTCCTTCTCCCACAAGGAAGGCGGTAGCCCTGAAAGCTGTTGCTGGTCTGCACCTTCCCTTGGCAGCCTATTCACAGCACAACAGCCCTGCGGATCTGTGCTTTCCCAGAGACGATACAGCTCCTGATGCTTTTCCTCTGCAGAGCCCCTCTCCGATAAGGCAAACATCCGGCTCCTTCTCCCACAAGGAAGGCGGTAGCCCTGAAAGCTGTTGCTGGTCTGCACCTTCCCTTGGCAGCCTATTCACAGCACAACAGCCCTGCGGATCTGTGCTTTCCCACAGGCGATACATCTTCTGCTGCTTTTCCTCTGCAGAGCCCCTCTCCGATAAGGCAAAAAATCCGGCTCCTTCTCCCACAAGGAAGGTGCTAGCCCTGAAAGCTGTTGTTGGTCTGCACCTTCCCTTGGCAGCCTATTCACAGCACAACAGCCCGGCGGATCTGTGCTTTCCCAGAGACGATACATGCTCCTGCTGCTTCTCCTCTGCAGAGTTCCTCTCCGAAAAGGCAAACGTCCGGCTCCTTCTCCCACAAGGAAGGTGCTAGCCCTGAAAGCTGTTGCTGGTCTGCACCTTCCCCGTGGCAGCCTATTCACAGCACAACAGCCCTGCGGATCTGTGCTTTCACACAGACGATACAGCTCCTGCTGCTTTTCCTCTGCAGAGCCCCTCTCGGATAAGGCAAAAATTCGTCTCCTTCTCCCACAAGGAAGGCGGTAGCCCTGAAAGCTGTTGCTGGTCTGCACCTTCCCTTGGCAGCCTATTCACAGCACAACAGCCCTGCGGATCTGTGCTTTCCCACAGGCGATACATCTTCTGCTGCTTTTCCTCTGCAGAGCCCCTCTCGGATAAGGCAAAAAATCCGGCTCCTTCTCCCACAAGGAAAGAGCTAAGCCCTGAAAGCTGTTGCTGGTCTGCACCTTCCCTTGGCAGCCTATTCACAGCACAACAGCCCTGCGGATCTGTGCTTTCCCACAGACGATACAGCTCCTGCTGCTTTTCCTCTGCAGAGCCCCTCTCCGATAAGGCAAAAATCGGGCTCCTTCTCCCACAAGGAAGGTGCTAGCCCTGAAAGCTGTTGTTGGTCTGCACCTTCCCTTGGCAGCCTATTCACAGCACAACAGCCCTGCGGATCTGTGCTTTCCCAGAGACGATACAGCTCATGCTGCTTTTCCTCTGCAGAGCCCCTCTCGGATAAGGCAAAAATTCAGCTCCTTCTCCCACAAGGAAGGCGGTAGCCCTGAAAGCTATTGCTGGTCTGCACCTTCCCTTGGCAGCCTATTCACAGCACAACAGCCCTGCGGATCTGTGCTTTCCCAGACACGTTACTGCTCCTGCTGGTTTTCCTCTGCAGAGCCCCTCTCCGATAAGGCAAACGTCCGGCTCCTTCTCCCACAAGGAAGGTGCTAGCCCTGAAAGCTGTTGTTGGTCTGCACCTTCCCTTGGCAGCCTATTCACAGCACAACAGCCCTGCGGATCTGTGCTTTCCCAGAGACGATACTGCTCCTGCTGCTTTTCCTCTGCAGAGCCCCTCTCCGATAAGGCAAAAATTCGTCTCCTTCTCCCACAAGGAAGGTGCTAAGCCTGAAAGCTGTTGCTGGTCTGCACCTTCCCTTGGCAGCCTATTCACAGCACAACAGCCCTGCGGATCTGTGCTTTCCCACAGACGCTGCAGCTCATGATGCTTTTCCTCTGCAGAGCCCCTCTCCGATAAGGCAAAAATCGGGCTCCTTCTCCCACAAGGAAGGTGCTAAGCCTGAAAGCTGTTGTTGGTCTGCACCTTCCCTTGGCAGCCTATTCACAGCACAACAGCCCTGCGGATATGTGCTTTCCCAGAGACGATACTGCTCCTGCTGCTTTTCCTCTGCAGAGCCCCTTTTGGAAAAGGCAAACATCCCGCTCCTTCTCCCACAAGGAAGGTGCTAGCCCTGAAAGCTGTTGCTGGTCTGCACCTTCCCTTGGCAGCCTATTCACAGCACAACAGCCCTGCGGATCTGTGCTTTCCCAGAGACGATACAGCTCCTGCTGCTTTTCCTCTGCAGAGCCCCTTTCGGAAAAGGCAAACGTCCGGCTCCTTCTCCCACAAGGAAGGTGCTAGCCCTGAAAGCTGTTGCTGGTCTGCACCTTCCCTTGGCAGCCTATTCACAGCACAACAGCCCTGCGGATCTCTGCTTTCCCACAGGCGATACAGCTCCTGCTGCTTTTCCTCTGCAGAGCCCCTCTCGGATAAGGCAAAAATTCGTCTCCTTCTCCCACAAGGAAGGTGCTAGCCCTGAAAGCTGTTGCTGGTCTGCACCTTCCCTTGGCAGCCTATTCACAGCACAACAGCCCTGCGGATCTGTGCTTTCCCACAGACGATACAGCTCCTGCTGCTTTTCCTCTGCAGAGCCCCTCTCCGATAAGGCAAAAATCGGGCTCCTTCTCCCACAAGGAAGGTGCTAAGCCTGAAAGCTGTTGTTGGTCTGCACCTTCCCCTGGCAGCCTATTCACAGCACAACAGCCCTGCGGATCTGTGCTTTCCCACAGGCGATACAGCTCCTCCTGCTTTTCCTCTGCAGAGCCCCTCTCCAATAAGGCAAAAATTCGTCTCCTTCTCCCACAAGGAAGGTGCTAGCCCTGAAAGCTGTTGCTGGTCTGCACCTTCCCTTGGCAGCCTATTCACAGCACAACAGCCCTGCGGACCTGTGCTTTCCCAGAGACGATACTGCTCCTGCTGCTTTTCCTCTGCAGAGCCCCTCTCCGATAAGGCAAACGTCCGGCTCCTTCTCCCACAAGGAAGGTGCTAGCCCTGAAAGCTGTTGCTGGTCTGCACCTTCCCTTGGCAGCCTATTCACAGCACAACAGCCCGGCGGATCTGTGCTTTCCCACAGACGATACAGCTCCTGCTGCTTTTCCTCTGCAGAGCCCCTTTCGGAAAAGGCAAACGTCCGGCTCCTTCTCCCACAAGGAAGGTGCTAGCCCTGAAAGCTGTTGCTGGTCTGCACCTTCCCTTGGCAGCCTATTCACAGCACAACAGCCCTGCGGATCTGTGCTTTCCCAGAGACGATACTGCTCCTGCTGCTTTTCCTCTGCAGAGCCCCTCTCCGATAAGGCAAAAATTCGTCTCCTTCTCCCACAAGGAAGGTGCTAAGCCTGAAAGCTGTTGCTGGTCTGCACCTTCCCTTGGCAGCCTATTCACAGCACAACAGCCCTGCGGATCTGTGCTTTCCCAAAGACGCTGCAGCTCATGATGCTTTTCCTCTGCAGAGCCCCTCTCCGATAAGGCAAAAATCGGGCTCCTTCTCCCACAAGGAAGGTGCTAAGCCTGAAAGCTGTTGTTGGTCTGCACCTTCCCTTGGCAGCCTATTCACAGCACAACAGCCCTGCGGATCTGTGCTTTCCCAGAGACGATACTGCTCCTGCTGGTTTTCCTCTGCAGAGCCCCTCTCCGATAAGGCAAACGTCCGGCTCCTTCTCCCACAAGGAAGGCGGTAGCCCTGAAAGCTGTTGCTGGTCTGCACCTTCCCTTGGCAGCCTATTCACAGCACAACAGCCCTGTGGATCTCTGCTTTCCCACAGGCGATACAGCTCCTGCTGCTTTTCCTCTGCAGAGCCCCTCTCCGATAAGGCAAAAATCGGGCTCCTTCTCCCACAAGGAAGGTGCTAAGCCTGAAAGCTGTTGTTGGTCTGCACCTTCCCCTGGCAGCCTATTCACAGCACAACAGCCCTGCGGATCTGTGCTTTCCCACAGACGATACAGCTCCTGCTGCTTTTCCTCTGCAGAGCCCCTCTCGGATAAGGCAAAAATCGGGCTCCTTCTCCCACAAGGAAGGTGCTAGCCCTGAAAGCTGTTGCTGGTCTGCACCTTCCCTTGGCAGCCTATTCACAGCACAACAGCCCTGCGGATCTGTGCTTTCCCAGAGACGATACTGCTCCTGCTGGTTTTCCTCTGCAGAGCCCCTCTCCGATAAGGCAAACGTCCGGCTCCTTCTCCCACAAGGAAGGCGGTAGCCCTGAAAGCTGTTGCTGGTCTGCACCTTCCCTTGGCAGCCTATTCACAGCACAACAGCCCGGCGGATCTGTGCTTTCCCACAGACGCTGCAGCTCCTGCTGCTTTTCCTCTGCAGAGCCCCTCTCCGATAAGGCAAAAATCGGGCTCCTTCTCCCACAAGGAAGGTGCTAAGCCTGAAAGCTGTTGTTGGTCTGCACCTTCCCCTGGCAGCCTATTCACAGCACAACAGCCCTGCGGATCTGTGCTTTCCCAGAGACGATACTGCTCCTGCTGGTTTTCCTCTGCAGAGCCCCTCTCCGATAAGGCAAACGTCCGGCTCCTTCTCCCACAAGGAAGGTGCTAGCCCTGAAAGCTGTTGTTGGTCTGCACCTTCCCTTGGCAGCCTATTCACAGCACAACAGCCCTGCGGATCTGTGCTTTCCCACAGACGATACTGCTCCTGCTGCTTTTCCTCTGCAGAGCCCCTTTCGGAAAAGGCAAACATCCCGCTCCTTCTCCCACAAGGAAGGTGCTAAGCCTAAAAGCTGTTGCTGGTCTGCACCTTCCCTTGGCAGCCTATTCACAGCACAACAGCCCGGCGGATCTGTGCTTTCCCACAGACGATACAGCTCCTGCTGCTTTTCCTCTGCAGAGCCCCTCTCCGATAAGGCAAACGTCCGGCTCCTTCTCCCACAAGGAAGGTGCTAGCCCTGAAAGCTGTTGTTGGTCTGCACCTTCCCTTGGCAGCCTATTCACAGCACAACAGCCCTGCGGATCTGTGCTTTCCCAGAGACGATACTGCTCCTGCTGCTTTTCCTCTGCAGAGCCCCTCTCCGATAAGGCAAAAATTCGTCTCCTTCTCCCACAAGGAAGGTGCTAAGCCCTGAAAGCTGTTGCTGGTCTGCACCTTCCCTTGGCAGCCTATTCACAGCACAACAGCCCTGCGGATCTGTGCTTTCCCAGAGACGATACTGCTCCTGCTGCTTTTCCTCTGCAGAGCCCCTTTTGGAAAAGGCAAACGTCCGGCTCCTTCTCCCACAAGGAAGGCGGTAGCCCTGAAAGCTGTTGCTGGTCTGCACCTTCCCTTGGCAGCCTATTCACAGCACAACAGCCCGGCGGATCTGTGCTTTCCCACAGACGATACAGCTCCTGCTGCTTTTCCTCTGCAGAGCCCCTCTCCGATAAGGCAAACGTCCGGCTCCTTCTCCCACAAGGAAGGTGCTAGCCCTGAAAGCTGTTGTTGGTCTGCACCTTCCCTTGGCAGCCTATTCACAGCACAACAGCCCTGCGGATCTGTGCTTTCCCAGAGACGATACTGCTCCTGCTGCTTTTCCTCTGCAGAGCCCCTCTCCGATAAGGCAAAAATTCGTCTCCTTCTCCCACAAGGAAGGTGCTAAGCCTGAAAGCTGTTGCTGGTCTGCACCTTCCCTTGGCAGCCTATTCACAGCACAACAGCCCTGCGGATCTGTGCTTTCCCACAGACGCTGCAGCTCATGATGCTTTTCCTCTGCAGAGCCCCTCTCCGATAAGGCAAAAATCGGGCTCCTTCTCCCACAAGGAAGGTGCTAAGCCTGAAAGCTGTTGTTGGTCTGCACCTTCCCTTGGCAGCCTATTCACAGCACAACAGCCCTGCGGATATGTGCTTTCCCAGAGACGATACTGCTCCTGCTGCTTTTCCTCTGCAGAGCCCCTTTCGGAAAAGGCAAACATCCCGCTCCTTCTCCCACAAGGAAGGTGCTAGCCCTGAAAGCTGTTGCTGGTCTGCACCTTCCCTTGGCAGCCTATTCACAGCACAACAGCCCTGCGGATCTGTGCTTTCCCAGAGACGATACAGGTCCTGCTGCTTTTCCTCTGCAGAGCCCCTTTCGGAAAAGGCAAACGTCCGGCTCCTTCTCCCACAAGGAAGGTGCTAGCCCTGAAAGCTGTTGCTGGTCTGCACCTTCCCTTGGCAGCCTATTCACAGCACAACAGCCCTGCGGATCTGTGCTTTCCCACAGACGATACAGCTCCTGCTGCTTTTCCTCTGCAGAGCCCCTCTCGGATAAGGCAAAAATTCAGCTCCTTCTCCCACAAGGAAGGCGGTAGCCCTGAAAGCTGTTGCTGGTCTGCACCTTCCCTTGGCAGCCTATTCACAGCACAACAGCCCTGCGGATCTGTGCTTTCCCAGAGACGATACTGCTCCTGCTGGTTTTCCTCTGCAGAGCCCCTCTCCGATAAGGCAAACGTCCGGCTCCTTCTCCCACAAGGAAGGTGCTAGCCCTGAAAGCTGTTGTTGGTCTGCACCTTCCCTTGGCAGCCTATTCACAGCACAACAGCCCTGCGGATCTGTGCTTTCCCACAGACGATACTGCTCCTGCTGCTTTTCCTCTGCAGAGCCCCTTTCGGAAAAGGCAAACATCCCGCTCCTTCTCCCACAAGGAAGGTGCTAAGCCTGAAAGCTGTTGCTGGTCTGCACCTTCCCTTGGCAGCCTATTCACAGCACAACAGCCCGGCGGATCTGTGCTTTCCCACAGACGCTGCAGCTCCTGCTGCTTTTCCTCTGCAGAGCCCCTCTCCGATAAGGCAAAAATCGGGCTCCTTCTCCCACAAGGAAGGTGCTAAGCCTGAAAGCTGTTGTTGGTCTGCACCTTCCCCTGGCAGCCTATTCACAGCACAACAGCCCTGCGGATATGTGCTTTCCCAGAGATGATACTGCTCCTGCTGGTTTTCCTCTGCAGAGCCCCTCTCCGATAAGGCAAACGTCCGGCTCCTTCTCCCACAAGGAAGGTGCTAAGCCTAAAAGCTGTTGCTGGTCTGCACCTTCCCTTGGCAGCCTATTCACAGCACAACAGCCCTGCGGATCTGTGCTTTCCCAGAGACGATACTGCTCCTGCTGCTTTTCCTCTGCAGAGCCCCTCTCCGATAAGGCAAAAATCGGGCTCCTTCTCCCACAAGGAAGGTGCTAGCCCTGAAAGCTGTTGCTGGTCTGCACCTTCCCTTGGCAGCCTATTCACAGCACAACAGCCCTGCGGATCTGTGCTTTCCCACAGACGATACAGCTCCTGCTGCTTTTCCTCTGCAGAGCCCCTTTCGGAAAAGGCAAACGTCTGGCTCCTTCTCCCACAAGGAAGGTGCTAGCCCTGAAAGCTGTTGCTGGTCTGCACCTTCCCTTGGCAGCCTATTCACAGCACAACAGCCCTGCGGATCTGTGCTTTCCCAGAGACGATACTGCTCCTGCTGGTTTTCCTCTGCAGAGCCCCTCTCCGATAAGGCAAAAATTCAGCTCCTTCTCCCACAAGGAAGGCGGTAGCCCTGAAAGCTGTTGCTGGTCTGCACCTTCCCTTGGCAGCCTATTCACAGCACAACAGCCCTGCGGATCTGTGCTTTCCCACAGACGATACTGCTCCTGCTGCTTTTCCTCTGCAGAGCCCCTTTCGGAAAAGGCAAACATCCCGCTCTTTCTCCCACAAGGAAGGTGCTAAGCCTAAAAGCTGTTGCTGGTCTGCACCTTCCCTTGGCAGCCTATTCACAGCACAACAGCCCGGCGGATCTGTGCTTTCCCACAGACGATACAGCTCCTGCTGCTTTTCTTCTGCAGAGCCCCTCTCCGATAAGGCAAACGTCCGGCTCCTTCTCCCACAAGGAAGGTGCTAGCCCTGAAAGCTGTTGTTGGTCTGCACCTTCCCTTGGCAGCCTATTCACAGCACAACAGCCCTGCGGATCTGTGCTTTCCCAGAGACGATACTGCTCCTGCTGCTTTTCCTCTGCAGAGCCCCTCTCCGATAAGGCAAAAATTCGTCTCCTTCTCCCACAAGGAAGGTGCTAAGCCTGAAAGCTGTTGCTGGTCTGCACCTTCCCTTGGCAGCCTATTCACAGCACAACAGCCCTGCGGATCTGTGCTTTCCCACAGACGCTGCAGCTCATGATGCTTTTCCTCTGCAGAGCCCCTCTCCGATAAGGCAAAAATCGGGCTCCTTCTCCCACAAGGAAGGTGCTAAGCCTGAAAGCTGTTGTTGGTCTGCACCTTCCCTTGGCAGCCTATTCACAGCACAACAGCCCTGCGGATCTGTGCTTTCCCAGAGACGATACTGCTCCTGCTGGTTTTCCTCTGCAGAGCCCCTCTCCGATAAGGCAAACGTCCGGCTCCTTCTCCCACAAGGAAGGCGGTAGCCCTGAAAGCTGTTGCTGGTCTGCACCTTCCCTTGGCAGCCTATTCACAGCACAACAGCCCTGTGGATCTCTGCTTTCCCACAGGCGATACAGCTCCTGCTGCTTTTCCTCTGCAGAGCCCCTCTCGGATAAGGCAAAAATTCGTCTCCTTCTCCCACAAGGAAGGTGCTAGCCCTGAAAGCTGTTGCTGGTCTGCACCTTCCCTTGGCAGCCTATTCACAGCACAACAGCCCTGCGGATCTGTGCTTTCCCACAGACGATACAGCTCCTGCTGCTTTTCCTCTGCAGAGCCCCTCTCCGATAAGGCAAAAATCGGGCTCCTTCTCCCACAAGGAAGGTGCTAAGCCTGAAAGCTGTTGTTGGTCTGCACCTTCCCCTGGCAGCCTATTCACAGCACAACAGCCCTGCGGATCTGTGCTTTCCCACAGACGATACAGCTCCTGCTGCTTTTCCTCTGCAGAGCCCCTTTTGGAAAAGGCAAACGTCCGGCTCCTTCTCCCACAAGGAAGGTGCTAAGCCTAAAAGCTGTTGCTGGTCTGCACCTTCCCTTGGCAGCCTATTCACAGCACAACAGCCCGGCGGATCTGTGCTTTCCCACAGACGATACAGCTCCTGCTGCTTTTCCTCTGCAGAGCCCCTCTCCGATAAGGCAAACGTCCGGCTCCTTCTCCCACAAGGAAGGTGCTAAGCCCTGAAAGCTGTTGCTGGTCTGCACCTTCCCTTGGCAGCCTATTCACAGCACAACAGCCCTGCGGATCTGTGCTTTCCCACAGACGATACAGCTCCTGCTGCTTTTCCTCTGCAGAGCCCCTCTCCGATAAGGCAAAAATCGGGCTCCTTCTCCCACAAGGAAGGTGCTAAGCCTGAAAGCTGTTGTTGGTCTGCACCTTCCCCTGGCAGCCTATTCACAGCACAACAGCCCTGCGGATATGTGCTTTCCCACAGACGATACAGCTCCTGCTGCTTTTCCTCTGCAGAGCCCCTCTCCGATAAGGCAAAAATTCAGCTCCTTCTCCCACAAGGAAGGCGGTAGCCCTGAAAGCTGTTGCTGGTCTGCACCTTCCCTTGGCAGCCTATTCACAGCACAACAGCCCTGCGGATCTGTGCTTTCCCAGAGACGATACTGCTCCTGCTGGTTTTCCTCTGCAGAGCCCCTCTCCGATAAGGCAAACGTCCGGCTCCTTCTCCCACAAGGAAGGTGCTAGCCCTGAAAGCTGTTGCTGGTCTGCACCTTCCCTTGGCAGCCTATTCACAGCACAACAGCCCTGCGGATCTGTGCTTTCCCACAGACGATACTGCTCCTGCTGCTTTTCCTCTGCAGAGCCCCTTTCGGAAAAGGCAAACATCCCGCTCCTTCTCCCACAAGGAAGGTGCTAAGCCTGAAAGCTGTTGCTGGTCTGCACCTTCCCTTGGCAGCCTATTCACAGCACAACAGCCCTGCGGATCTGTGCTTTCCCACAGACGATACAGCTCCTGCTGCTTTTCCTCTGCAGAGCCCCTCTCCGATAAGGCAAACGTCCGGCTCCTTCTCCCACAAGGAAGGTGCTAGCCCTGAAAGCTGTTGTTGGTCTGCACCTTCCCTTGGCAGCCTATTCACAGCACAACAGCCCTGCGGATCTGTGCTTTCCCAGAGACGATACTGCTCCTGCTGCTTTTCCTCTGCAGAGCCCCTCTCCGATAAGGCAAAAATTCGTCTCCTTCTCCCACAAGGAAGGTGCTAAGCCTGAAAGCTGTTGCTGGTCTGCACCTTCCCTTGGCAGCCTATTCACAGCACAACAGCCCTGCGGATCTGTGCTTTCCCACAGACGCTGCAGCTCCTGCTGCTTTTCCTCTGCAGAGCCCCTCTCCGATAAGGCAAAAATCGGGCTCCTTCTCCCACAAGGAAGGTGCTAAGCCTGAAAGCTGTTGTTGGTCTGCACCTTCCCTTGGCAGCCTATTCACAGCACAACAGCCCTGCGGATATGTGCTTTCCCAGAGACGATACTGCTCCTGCTGCTTTTCCTCTGCAGAGCCCCTTTCGGAAAAGGCAAACATCCCGCTCCTTCTCCCACAAGGAAGGTGCTAGCCCTGAAAGCTGTTGCTGGTCTGCACCTTCCCTTGGCAGCCTATTCACAGCACAACAGCCCTGCGGATCTGTGCTTTCCCAGAGACGATACAGGTCCTGCTGCTTTTCCTCTGCAGAGCCCCTTTCGGAAAAGGCAAACGTCCGGCTCCTTCTCCCACAAGGAAGGTGCTAGCCCTGAAAGCTGTTGCTGGTCTGCACCTTCCCTTGGCAGCCTATTCACAGCACAACAGCCCTGCGGATCTGTGCTTTCCCACAGACGATACAGCTCCTGCTGCTTTTCCTCTGCAGAGCCCCTCTCGGATAAGGCAAAAATTCAGCTCCTTCTCCCACAAGGAAGGCGGTAGCCCTGAAAGCTGTTGCTGGTCTGCACCTTCCCTTGGCAGCCTATTCACAGCACAACAGCCCTGCGGATCTGTGCTTTCCCAGAGACGATACTGCTCCTGCTGGTTTTCCTCTGCAGAGCCCCTCTCCGATAAGGCAAACGTCCCGCTCCTTCTCCCACAAGGAAGGTGCTAGCCCTGAAAGCTGTTGTTGGTCTGCACCTTCCCTTGGCAGCCTATTCACAGCACAACAGCCCTGCGGATCTGTGCTTTCCCACAGACGATACTGCTCCTGCTGCTTTTCCTCTGCAGAGCCCCTTTCGGAAAAGGCAAACATCCCGCTCCTTCTCCCACAAGGAAGGTGCTAAGCCTGAAAGCTGTTGCTGGTCTGCACCTTCCCTTGGCAGCCTATTCACAGCACAACAGCCCGGCGGATCTGTGCTTTCCCACAGACGCTGCAGCTCCTGCTGCTTTTCCTCTGCAGAGCCCCTCTCCGATAAGGCAAAAATCGGGCTCCTTCTCCCACAAGGAAGGTGCTAAGCCTGAAAGCTGTTGTTGGTCTGCACCTTCCCCTGGCAGCCTATTCACAGCACAACAGCCCTGCGGATATGTGCTTTCCCAGAGATGATACTGCTCCTGCTGGTTTTCCTCTGCAGAGCCCCTCTCCGATAAGGCAAACGTCCGGCTCCTTCTCCCACAAGGAAGGTGCTAAGCCTAAAAGCTGTTGCTGGTCTGCACCTTCCCTTGGCAGCCTATTCACAGCACAACAGCCCTGCGGATCTGTGCTTTCCCAGAGACGATACTGCTCCTGCTGCTTTTCCTCTGCAGAGCCCCTCTCCGATAAGGCAAAAATTCGTCTCCTTCTCCCACAAGGAAGGTGCTAAGCCTGAAAGCTGTTGTTGGTCTGCACCTTCCCTTGGCAGCCTATTCACAGCACAACAGCCCTGCGGATCTGTGCTTTCCCAGAGACGATACTGCTCCTGCTGCTTTTCCTCTGCAGAGCCCCTTTTGGAAAAGGCAAACGTCCGGCTCCTTCTCCCACAAGGAAGGCGGTAGCCCTGAAAGCTGTTGCTGGTCTGCACCTTCCCTTGGCCGCCTATTCACAGCACAACAGCCCTGTGGATCTGTGCTTTCCCATAGGCGATACTGCTCCTGCTGCTTTTCCTCTGAAGAGCCCCTCTCGGATAAGGCAAAAATTCGTCTCCTTCTCCCACAAGGAAGGTGCTAAGCCTGAAAGCTGTTGTTGGTCTGCACCTTCCCCTGGCAGCCTATTCACAGCACAACAGCCCTGCGGATATGTGCTTTCCCACAGGCGATACAGCTCATGCTGCTTTTCCTCTGCAGAGCCCCTCTCGGATAAGGCAAAAATTCGTCTCCTTCTCCCACAAGGAAGGTGCTAGCCCTGAAAGCTGTTGCTGGTCTGCACCTTCCCTTGGCAGCCTATTCACAGCACAACAGCCCTGCGGATCTGTGCTTTCCCAGAGACGATACTGCTCCTGCTGCTTTTCCTCTGCAGAGCCCCTCTCCGATAAGGCAAAAATTCGTCTCCTTCTCCCACAAGGAAGGTGCTAAGCCTGAAAGCTGTTGCTGGTCTGCACCTTCCCTTGGCAGCCTATTCACAGCACAACAGCCCTGCGGATCTGTGCTTTCCCACAGACGCTGCAGCTCATGATGCTTTTCCTCTGCAGAGCCACTCTCCGATAAGGCAAAAATCGGGCTCCTTCTCCCACAAGGAAGGTGCTAAGCCTGAAAGCTGTTGTTGGTCTGCACCTTCCCTTGGCAGCCTATTCACAGCACAACAGCCCTGCGGATATGTGCTTTCCCAGAGACGATACTGCTCCTGCTGCTTTTCCTCTGCAGAGCCCCTTTTGGAAAAGGCAAACATCCCGCTCCTTCTCCCACAAGGAAGGTGCTAGCCCTGAAAGCTGTTGCTGGTCTGCACCTTCCCTTGGCAGCCTATTCACAGCACAACAGCCCTGCGGATCTGTGCTTTCCCAGAGACGATACAGCTCCTGCTGCTTTTCCTCTGCAGAGCCCCTTTCGGAAAAGGCAAACGTCCGGCTCCTTCTCCCACAAGGAAGGTGCTAGCCCTGAAAGCTGTTGCTGGTCTGCACCTTCCCTTGGCAGCCTATTCACAGCACAACAGCCCTGCGGATCTCTGCTTTCCCACAGGCGATACAGCTCCTGCTGCTTTTCCTCTGCAGAGCCCCTCTCGGATAAGGCAAAAATTCGTCTCCTTCTCCCACAAGGAAGGTGCTAGCCCTGAAAGCTGTTGCTGGTCTGCACCTTCCCTTAGCAGCCTATTCACAGCACAACAGCCCTGCGGATCTGTGCTTTCCCACAGACGATACAGCTCCTGCTGCTTTTCCTCTGCAGAGCCCCTCTCCGATAAGGCAAAAATCGGGCTCCTTCTCCCACAAGGAAGGTGCTAAGCCTGAAAGCTGTTGTTGGTCTGCACCTTCCCCTGGCAGCCTATTCACAGCACAACAGCCCTGCGGATATGTGCTTTCCCACAGGCGATACAGCTCCTCCTGCTTTTCCTCTGCAGAGCCCCTCTCCGATAAGGCAAAAATTCGTCTCCTTCTCCCACAAGGAAGGTGCTAGCCCTGAAAGCTGTTGCTGGTCTGCACCTTCCCTTGGCAGCCTATTCACAGCACAACAGCCCTGCGGACCTGTGCTTTCCCAGAGACGATACTGCTCCTGCTGCTTTTCCTCTGCAGAGCCCCTCTCCGATAAGGCAAACGTCCGGCTCCTTCTCCCACAAGGAAGGTGCTAGCCCTGAAAGCTGTTGCTGGTCTGCACCTTCCCTTGGCAGCCTATTCACAGCACAACAGCCCTGCGGATCTGTGCTTTCCCACAGACGATACAGCTCCTGCTGCTTTTCCTCTGCAGAGCCCCTTTCGGAAAAGGCAAACGTCCGGCTCCTTCTCCCACAAGGAAGGTGCTAGCCCTGAAAGCTGTTGCTGGTCTGCACCTTCCCTTGGCAGCCTATTCACAGCACAACAGCCCTGCGGATCTGTGCTTTCCCAGAGACGATACTGCTCCTGCTGGTTTTCCTCTGCAGAGCCCCTCTCCGATAAGGCAAACGTCCGGCTCCTTCTCCCACAAGGAAGGTGCTAGCCCTGAAAGCTGTTGTTGGTCTGCACCTTCCCTTGGCAGCCTATTCACAGCACAACAGCCCTGCGGATCTGTGCTTTCCCACAGACGATACAGCTCCTGCTGCTTTTCCTCTGCAGAGCCCCTCTCCGATAAGGCAAAAATCGGGCTCCTTCTCCCACAAGGAAGGTGCTAAGCCTGAAAGCTGTTGTTGGTCTGCACCTTCCCCTGGCAGCCTATTCACAGCACAACAGCCCTGCGGATATGTGCTTTCCCACAGACGATACAGCTCCTGCTGCTTTTCCTCTGCAGAGCCCCTCTCCGATAAGGCAAAAATTCAGCTCCTTCTCCCACAAGGAAGGCGGTAGCCCTGAAAGCTGTTGCTGGTCTGCACCTTCCCTTGGCAGCCTATTCACAGCACAACAGCCCTGCGGATCTGTGCTTTCCCAGAGACGATACTGCTCCTGCTGGTTTTCCTCTGCAGAGCCCCTCTCCGATAAGGCAAAAATTCAGCTCCTTCTCCCACAAGGAAGGCGGTAGCCCTGAAAGCTGTTGCTGGTCTGCACCTTCCCTTGGCAGCCTATTCACAGCACAACAGCCCTGCGGATCTGTGCTTTCCCACAGACGATACTGCTCCTGCTGCTTTTCCTCTGCAGAGCCCCTTTCGGAAAAGGCAAACATCCCGCTCTTTCTCCCACAAGGAAGGTGCTAAGCCTAAAAGCTGTTGCTGGTCTGCACCTTCCCTTAGCAGCCTATTCACAGCACAACAGCCCGGCGGATCTGTGCTTTCCCACAGACGATACAGCTCCTGCTGCTTTTCTTCTGCAGAGCCCCTCTCCGATAAGGCAAACGTCCGGCTCCTTCTCCCACAAGGAAGGTGCTAGCCCTGAAAGCTGTTGTTGGTCTGCACCTTCCCTTGGCAGCCTATTCACAGCACAACAGCCCTGCGGATCTGTGCTTTCCCAGAGACGATACTGCTCCTGCTGCTTTTCCTCTGCAGAGCCCCTCTCCGATAAGGCAAAAATCCGGCTCCTTCTCCCACAAGGAAGGTGCTAAGCCTGAAAGCTGTTGCTGGTCTGCACCTTCCCTTGGCAGCCTATTCACAGCACAACAGCCCTGCGGATCTGTGCTTTCCCACAGACGCTGCAGCTCATGATGCTTTTCCTCTGCAGAGCCCCTCTCCGATAAGGCAAAAATCGGGCTCCTTCTCCCACAAGGAAGGTGCTAAGCCTGAAAGCTGTTGTTGGTCTGCACCTTCCCTTGGCAGCCTATTCACAGCACAACAGCCCTGCGGATATGTGCTTTCCCAGAGACGATACTGCTCCTGCTGCTTTTCCTCTGCAGAGCCCCTTTTGGAAAAGGCAAACATCCCGCTCCTTCTCCCACAAGGAAGGTGCTAGCCCTGAAAGCTGTTGCTGGTCTGCACCTTCCCTTGGCAGCCTATTCACAGCACAACAGCCCTGCGGATCTGTGCTTTCCCAGAGACGATACAGGTCCTGCTGCTTTTCCTCTGCAGAGCCCCTTTCGGAAAAGGCAAACGTCCGGCTCCTTCTCCCACAAGGAAGGTGCTAGCCCTGAAAGCTGTTGCTGGTCTGCACCTTCCCTTGGCAGCCTATTCACAGCACAACAGCCCTGTGGATCTGTGCTTTCCCACAGATGATACAGCTCATGCTGCTTTTCCTCTGCAGAGCCCCTCTCGGATAAGGCAAAAATTCAGCTCCTTCTCCCACAAGGAAGGCGGTAGCCCTGAAAGCTGTTGCTGGTCTGCACCTTCCCTTGGCAGCCTATTCACAGCACAACAGCCCTGCGGATCTGTGCTTTCCCAGAGACGATACTGCTCCTGCTGGTTTTCCTCTGCAGAGCCCCTCTCCGATAAGGCAAACGTCCGGCTCCTTCTCCCACAAGGAAGGCGGTAGCCCTGAAAGCTGTTGTTGGTCTGCACCTTCCCTTGGCAGCCTATTCACAGCACAACAGCCCTGTGGATCTCTGCTTTCCCACAGGCGATACAGCTCCTGCTGCTTTTCCTCTGCAGAGCCCCTCTCGGATAAGGCAAAAATTCGTCTCCTTCTCCCACAAGGAAGGTGCTAGCCCTGAAAGCTGTTGCTGGTCTGCACCTTCCCTTGGCAGCCTATTCACAGCACAACAGCCCTGCGGATCTGTGCTTTCCCACAGACGATACAGCTCCTGCTGCTTTTCCTCTGCAGAGCCCCTCTCCGATAAGGCAAAAATCGGGCTCCTTCTCCCACAAGGAAGGTGCTAAGCCTGAAAGCTGTTGTTGGTCTGCACCTTCCCCTGGCAGCCTATTCACAGCACAACAGCCCTGCGGATCTGTGCTTTCCCAGAGACGATACTGCTCCTGCTGGTTTTCCTCTGCAGAGCCCCTCTCCGATAAGGCAAACGTCCGGCTCCTTCTCCCACAAGGAAGGTGCTAGCCCTGAAAGCTGTTGTTGGTCTGCACCTTCCCTTGGCAGCCTATTCACAGCACAACAGCCCTGCGGATCTGTGCTTTCCCACAGACGATACAGCTCCTGCTGCTTTTCCTCTGCAGAGCCCCTTTCGGAAAAGGCAAACATCCCGCTCCTTCTCCCACAAGGAAGGTGCTAAGCCTGAAAGCTGTTGCTGGTCTGCACCTTCCCTTGGCAGCCTATTCACAGCACAACAGCCCTGCGGATCTGTGCTTTCCCAGACACGTTACTGCTCCTGCTGCTTTTCCTCTGCAGAGCCCCTCTCCGATAAGGCAAACGTCCGGCTCCTTCTCCCACAAGGAAGGTGCTAGCCCTGAAAGCTGTTGTTGGTCTGCACCTTCCCTTGGCAGCCTATTCACAGCACAACAGCCCTGCGGATCTGTGCTTTCCCAGAGACGATACTGCTCCTGCTGCTTTTCCTCTGCAGAGCCCCTCTCCGATAAGGCAAAAATTCGTCTCCTTCTCCCAGAAGGAAGGTGCTAAGCCTGAAAGCTGTTGCTGGTCTGCACCTTCCCTTGGCAGCCTATTCACAGCACAACAGCCCTGCGGATCTGTGCTTTCCCACAGACGCTGCAGCTCATGATGCTTTTCCTCTGCAGAGCCCCTCTCCGATAAGGCAAAAATCGGGCTCCTTCTCCCACAAGGAAGGTGCTAAGCCTGAAAGCTGTTGTTGGTCTGCACCTTCCCTTGGCAGCCTATTCACAGCACAACAGCCCTGCGGATATGTGCTTTCCCAGAGACGATACTGCTCCTGCTGCTTTTCCTCTGCAGAGCCCCTTTTGGAAAAGGCAAACATCCCGCTCCTTCTCCCACAAGGAAGGTGCTAGCCCTGAAAGCTGTTGCTGGTCTGCACCTTCCCTTGGCAGCCTATTCACAGCACAACAGCCCTGCGGATCTGTGCTTTCCCAGAGACGATACAGCTCCTGCTGCTTTTCCTCTGCAGAGCCCCTTTCGGAAAAGGCAAACGTCCGGCTCCTTCTCCCACAAGGAAGGTGCTAGCCCTGAAAGCTGTTGCTGGTCTGCACCTTCCCTTGGCAGCCTATTCACAGCACAACAGCCCTGCGGATCTCTGCTTTCCCACAGGCGATACAGCTCCTGCTGCTTTTCCTCTGCAGAGCCCCTCTCGGATAAGGCAAAAATTCGTCTCCTTCTCCCACAAGGAAGGTGCTAGCCCTGAAAGCTGTTGCTGGTCTGCACCTTCCCTTGGCAGCCTATTCACAGCACAACAGCCCTGCGGATCTGTGCTTTCCCACAGACGATACAGCTCCTGCTGCTTTTCCTCTGCAGAGCCCCTCTCCGATAAGGCAAAAATCGGGCTCCTTCTCCCACAAGGAAGGTGCTAAGCCTGAAAGCTGTTGTTGGTCTGCACCTTCCCCTGGCAGCCTATTCACAGCACAACAGCCCTGCGGATATGGGCTTTCCCACAGGCGATACAGCTCCTCCTGCTTTTCCTCTGCAGAGCCCCTCTCCGATAAGGCAAAAATTCGTCTCCTTCTCCCACAAGGAAGGTGCTAGCCCTGAAAGCTGTTGCTGGTCTGCACCTTCCCTTGGCAGCCTATTCACAGCACAACAGCCCTGCGGATCTGTGCTTTCCCACAGACGATACAGCTCCTGCTGCTTTTCCTCTGCAGAGCCCCTCTCGGATAAGGCAAAAATTCAGCTCCTTCTCCCACAAGGAAGGCGGTAGCCCTGAAAGCTGTTGCTGGTCTGCACCTTCCCTTGGCAGCCTATTCACAGCACAACAGCCCTGCGGATCTGTGCTTTCCCAGAGACGATACTGCTCCTGCTGGTTTTCCTCTGCAGAGCCCCTCTCCGATAAGGCAAACGTCCGGCTCCTTCTCCCACAAGGAAGGTGCTAGCCCTGAAAGCTGTTGTTGGTCTGCACCTTCCCTTGGCAGCCTATTCACAGCACAACAGCCCTGCGGATCTGTGCTTTCCCACAGACGATACAGCTCCTGCTGCTTTTCCTCTGCAGAGCCCCTCTCCGATAAGGCAAAAATCGGGCTCCTTCTCCCACAAGGAAGGTGCTAAGCCTGAAAGCTGTTGTTGGTCTGCACCTTCCCCTGGCAGCCTATTCACAGCACAACAGCCCTGCGGATATGTGCTTTCCCACAGACGATACAGCTCCTGCTGCTTTTCCTCTGCAGAGCCCCTCTCCGATAAGGCAAAAATTCAGCTCCTTCTCCCACAAGGAAGGCGGTAGCCCTGAAAGCTGTTGCTGGTCTGCACCTTCCCTTGGCAGCCTATTCACAGCACAACAGCCCTGCGGATCTGTGCTTTCCCAGAGACGATACTGCTCCTGCTGGTTTTCCTCTGCAGAGCCCCTCTCCGATAAGGCAAAAATTCAGCTCCTTCTCCCACAAGGAAGGCGGTAGCCCTGAAAGCTGTTGCTGGTCTGCACCTTCCCTTGGCAGCCTATTCACAGCACAACAGCCCTGCGGATCTGTGCTTTCCCACAGACGATACTGCTCCTGCTGCTTTTCCTCTGCAGAGCCCCTTTCGGAAAAGGCAAACATCCCGCTCTTTCTCCCACAAGGAAGGTGCTAAGCCTAAAAGCTGTTGCTGGTCTGCACCTTCCCTTGGCAGCCTATTCACAGCACAACAGCCCTGCGGATCTGTGCTTTCCCAGAGACGATACTGCTCCTGCTGGTTTTCCTCTGCAGAGCCCCTCTCCGATAAGGCAAACGTCCGGCTCCTTCTCCCACAAGGAAGGCGGTAGCCCTGAAAGCTGTTGCTGGTCTGCACCTTCCCTTGGCAGCCTATTCACAGCACAACAGCCCTGTGGATCTCTGCTTTCCCACAGGCGATACAGCTCCTGCTGCTTTTCCTCTGCAGAGCCCCTCTCGGATAAGGCAAAAATTCGTCTCCTTCTCCCACAAGGAAGGTGCTAGCCCTGAAAGCTGTTGCTGGTCTGCACCTTCCCTTGGCAGCCTATTCACAGCACAACAGCCCTGCGGATCTGTGCTTTCCCACAGACGATACAGCTCCTGCTGCTTTTCCTCTGCAGAGCCCCTCTCCGATAAGGCAAAAATCGGGCTCCTTCTCCCACAAGGAAGGTGCTAAGCCTGAAAGCTGTTGCTGGTCTGCACCTTCCCTTGGCAGCCTATTCACAGCACAACAGCCCTGCGGATCTGTGCTTTCCCACAGACGATACTGCTCCTGCTGGTTTTCCTCTGCAGAGCCCCTTTTGGAAAAGGCAAACATCCGGCTCCTTCTCCCACAAGGAAGGCGGTAGCCCTGAAAGCTGTTGCTGGTCTGCACCTTCCCTTGGCAGCCTATTCACAGCACAACAGCCCTGCGGATCTGTGCTTTCCCAGAGACGATACTGCTCCTGCTGGTTTTCCTCTGCAGAGCCCCTCTCCGATAAGGCAAACGTCCGGCTCCTTCTCCCACAAGGAAGGTGCTAGCCCTGAAAGCTGTTGTTGGTCTGCACCTTCCCTTGGCAGCCTATTCACAGCACAACAGCCCTGCGGATCTGTGCTTTCCCAGAGACGATACTGCTCCTGCTGCTTTTCCTCTGCAGAGCCCCTTTCGGAAAAGGCAAACATCCGGCTCCTTCTCCCACAAGGAAGGCGGTAGCCCTGAAAGCTGTTGCTGGTCTGCACCTTCCCTTGGCAGCCTATTCACAGCACAACAGCCCTGTGGATCTGTGCTTTCCCACAGGCGATACAGCTCCTGCTGCTTTTCCTCTGCAGAGCCCCTCTCGGATAAGGCAAAAATTCGTCTCCTTCTCCCACAAGGAAGGTGCTAGCCATGAAAGCTGTTGCTGGTCTGCACCTTCCCTTGGCAGCCTATTCACAGCACAACAGATCTGCGGATCTGTGCTTTCCCACAGACGATACAGCTCCTGCTGCTTTTCCTCTGCAGAGCCCCTCTCCGATAAGGCAAAAATCGGGCTCCTTCTCCCACAAGGAAGGTGCTAGCCCTGAAAGCTGTTGTTGGTCTGCACCTTCCCTTGGCAGCCTATTCACAGCACAACAGCCCTGCGGATCTGTGCTTTCCCAGAGACGATACTGCTCCTGCTGCTTTTCCTCTGCAGAGCCCCTTTCGGATAAGGCAAAAATTCAGCTCCTTCTCCCACAAGGAAGGCGGTAGCCCTGAAAGCTGTTGCTGGTCTGCACCTTCCCTTGGCAGCCTATTCACAGCACAACAGCCCTGCGGATCTGTGCTTTCCCAGAGACGATACTGCTCCTGCTGGTTTTCCTCTGCAGAGCCCCTCTCCGATAAGGCAAACGTCCGGCTCCTTCTCCCACAAGGAAGGTGCTAGCCCTGATAGCTGTTGCTGGTCTGCACCTTCCCCTGGCAGCCTATTCACAGCACAACAGCCCTGCGGATCTGTGCTTTCCCACAGACGATACAGCTCCTGCTGCTTTTCCTCTGCAGAGCCCCTTTCGGAAAAGGCAAACGTCCGGCTCCTTCTCCCACAAGGAAGGTGCTAGCCCTGATAGCTGTTGCTGGTCTGCACCTTCCCCTGGCAGCCTATTCACAGCACAACAGCCCTGCGGATCTGTGCTTTCCCACAGACGATACAGCTCATGATGCTTTTCCTCTGCAGAGCCCCTCTCGGATAAGGCAAAAATC